>MU731842.1:49149-173743 GCA_026770625.1 Nicotiana glauca
TTTATTAGTTGACTAGTTTATCAAATAGTCGACTAGATGTAATATCCTAACAGTTATAATGACAGAAAGTAAGATGCAGAAAGTAAGTATAGGAATTAAAGACACCGAAATTTTATACTAGTGATTCAGCGTGAATCCTAGTCCTGTCCCAAGCCCTTGGGTTGCAAGAGTTCTCTTTAATAAATGTGTTTCTCCGATTATAGTGGAAATGACTTGATAACACATTTCCTCTAACACTCGTTTCTTTGTGATACAATGCCTCACAGGTGTTATACTCACCTTTTTCTCTGACTTGTTACACAACAGATCTTAGTGAACGACAATGTTTGTTTGTAGTAGAATAAAGACATGGTTTTTTAGTTCGATCAAAGTATATTTGTCTAAGGTTTAAGGATGGGTATAAATACTTTGGTGAAGGTCGAGGCTTGACAACCCAAAAGATTTGACCCGTGGAAAGAGATTGATTCTTTCCAAGAGTAAGATAGCTAGTCGTTGCTCTTCCTTGATATCCTTCCTTCGACAATTGTATATAATGAAGGCTTGCTCCTTAATTGTTGGTCCTTCCGAAATTAGCCACTTAGCAATTTTTACAGGATCTTCGATCTTCCAGATATGCTGGCCTTGATTCATGCCTTAAGTTTAGGCTTGCTTGATTATGTCCGTTAATCTTTGCTGAATGATTTCTTTCCTTAGGCATTCAAATTTGCTGATTGGTTTATACTTTTTGCTGATTGATTTCTTTCCTTAAGCATCAAGATTGACTTCAGCGATCTCGTAGTATCTTCTTGATTCCCTTTTCTTTTGTAATTGATTTCCAACATAGGTATATTATTTGCATCATTAAAACTAGATCTAACAATCTACCCCTTTTTGATGATTGTGAGCACGTAATTTTTGCCCTATATGAATTATTCCCAAAAATTCAAACAAAATGATTTCTTTCATTATTTTACAATTTTGTGTCATTTTAGGTTAATTTTTTGCACTTTATTTGTGCATTTTAATTCATATAAAAATATAAAAAATACACTTGACATTTGCATTTATGGTTTAATTTTATATTTTAGGATTAATTAGTAGTTAAATTGCGTTTAAAAAAGTATAAAGAAAATAATAAAAATAGTCCATTTATGCATTTTAATTGTTAATTGGTGAATTTGTCATGAGTTTAATTTCAAATAAGACTTAATCAATTTTAGGAATTAATGAGTTTAATTTTTGAAATAAATTGGGTCTTTATTTTAATAAAATCAGAAAAATATAAAATACAAAATGAAAAAGAAGAAGAGAAAACAATGAAAAGAGGGTTTGTTTAATTAAATTCGGAATTGGTCCATTTCTAAATTCATTAGCTCCAGCCCAAAGGAATCCATCCAAACCCGTTTGAATCAGCCCAACCCAATCCCTGATCTGGTCCAGAGATGCCCAAAACGACGTCGTTTTGGCGTCAATCGACCCTGGCCGCTCCATTCCTCATGATCAAACGACCCAAATTTGTTCACAAAAACAAATAAAAGTGTCTAAACATAAACACAAACCCGAATACATAACCCACCTTCCTCGTACCCTCCCCCCGTCTCCAGTCGCCACCACCGTCTCTGCCGCCCTCCGCCCTAACGCCGCAGGCCGGAAATCGCCGCTGGCGGTGGTGGAGCTCCAAACGCCCCCAAAATTTCACCACAAGCTCCCCTTCCCCTCCTCTTTCCAACCCCCAAAACCATCTCCCTCGAATCATAACCCAGCCTCTCAAATATCAGATCGAAAAACTCCGGCCAAGACGTAAACTTGTCCAAATCCGACCAAATTTACACCACAGAATCTCCTCAACTCCCTCAACCCAAATCCACAACCATTTTCCCTCAAATATCAGTTGAATGTTTCGAATTTCAAATCGAAAATTCCGGCCGAAACCTAAACTCTCCAAACTTCACCAAATCAACACCGGATGGCTTCCTCATTCCCCTCATGGAGAATTCACTGTCATTGATGTCCAAGTCACGCCCAAGACGGTCAAATTTTGAATCAAAGAGTTCAAGTCAAGCCGTGAGTCCTAGTCTTTCATCTTTCTATGTCCCCTGCTTCTTCTTCTGTTTAAGACAATGAATAACTCTCTTAATTTTTTGGTTAGTTTTGCTTTGGTTTAATTTCAATGTTGTTTTCATTTTCTTTTTCTTTAGTTTAGTTTAATTTTGGCTTAATTGGTGTTTTTCTTTG
Organism: Nicotiana glauca; assembly: GCA_026770625.1. Taxonomy (NCBI): domain Eukaryota; kingdom Viridiplantae; phylum Streptophyta; class Magnoliopsida; order Solanales; family Solanaceae; genus Nicotiana; species Nicotiana glauca. The sequence continues at coordinate 51,364 of MU731842.1, forward strand.
ATAGTTTGAACGTTAGCTTAATTAGTTCAGGCACTTTATTGTTAGTTTAATCGAATTGTGGTTAGTTTCTGTTGTGTTTAATTTTTTCTTAATAATCATAATTTGTTCGTCTAGACGATTATAATTGCTTTCACGATTCTCTGATTTCTTCTGTATAATTGAGATTGATTTAGTGGTTGTTTCCTTTAGCTTAATTTTGCCTCTGTTCTATCCTTTTATTCTGTGTTTAGTAGGTTTTTTATTTCAGTTTGATTTCGATTGATTTTAGGTGTTTGGTTATGGCTGGAGTGTTTTGTTAGTAAACCTTTTGTAATTTGAAGTTGGGTAAGGAGTTAGTAATTTCAGGGGGTATTTTGGAACACCTAAATAAGTAGTTTGGTATAAGTAGTAATTTCAGAATAGGAAAGGGTAGTGTAGGTATTGTTCAAATAGATAACAACAACAGAGTTCACTAGATAAGAGAATTCACTTCAGAATGCAATGTACATCAGCAACAAAAGAAGCTCGCGGCGAGAATGCGAGTCAATAGTTCGAAATGATCAACAGGAGTTAGGTACAATAAAGAAAAAGAAAAAAAAGAAAGGCAAGAAGTTAATCCAAATGCAGAAGTTTGATGAAAGACGTGGGTTTCCCAAGACATGGTCGAGGTCACAAGCACTACATGTCCGGGTTTAGTCCGAAAAGCTGAGGAAAAATGAACTAGCACATGCAACTAGCAAACGTCAAGGTTCAAATACAAAGTCTGCATGAAGAACCATTCAAGACTCAAGATCAAGCTTCAAAAGACTTATAGATAGGAATCTTGTAACTTGTAGTTGACAGGCTTAGCTAGTCTTTTTCATGTTTTGATTTTTAATAACAGAACCGCGGAACAGAACCTCGGCGGAATGGCACCTTAACCGGCTGTTCACCCCGGCGTACTCCATCATCGCACTCACATCTGAACTACACGTGGCTTGATTCCTTTATAGCCAAGGATATGTAGGCAGCTCAGATACCAGGGCTCAGTCATATTCTCCTTTTCTTTTAGTTTTGGTCCCTCCGAATAAGGGTCGGGTCAAAAAACATGTCTAGTCATTCTTTGTCTGAAAACTCTTCGTGTTTCCAGTCAAAGAGGAGCAGCTGTAGGCATGTTATTTTTGACCCTCCCCAAGATTTTTCATATTTTAGCGTGTAAATATTTAAGTTAGGCCTAATAGCGCTATTTCAATTAATTTTGACATTTTTACTTTATTTTAGTACAAGAAAAATAAAAATTACAAAAAAAATATTTTAGTTTATGTATTTTTCATCAATTTTGAAAAAAATACAAAAAATAGTACCTTGTTTTTATCTTTATATAATTTCGAAAACACAAAAATAGTTTCATGTCTAGTTTAATTAATTAAGATTAGCTTCAGCATTGTGTAGTATTTCTATCTTATTTTAAATAATAATAATAATAATAATAATAATAAATATATATAAAATAATAAAAAAACATTTATTGTGTAGTCTAGGGACCCTTCTAGACTATTATTTGGGATAAAAATAAATAAAAGAACCAAAGTACTTAACACAAAAGGACCTAGGGACTAATTGACAAATACACAAAATTACACCTAGACCTAGACTCTACCTATAAATTAATGCCTAAAGTGTCTAAACAAAGGAGGGAGAAAGGAGGAAGGTCTGAAGAAGATAGCGCCGCAACAGTGCTGGAACGAAGACCAGCCCCCTCCCCCCCCTCCCCCGATTTCTAATCTCCGTCGAATCACCCCACCCCTTTCTGACCTTCGTCTTCTCCCAAACACATCAAAACTCGCCGCTGTTACACCCAAACATGCTCCACCTATCGTCCACCCTCTTTATCACAACAACACCCAACCCCTCTTTATCAACCAACTCGCCGGAAAACACACAGAGAGCGAGCCGGAAAGAACGGAAGCTAAATCTAATAAAGAGCAGTTCCATCTTCTTCAACCAGCTGCACCTGAACCGTCCTCACTTCTTTGAACAAAAATGGATGAACCCTAAAGAACCTAGCAGCGTTAGCTCACCGAATATGGACGTCAGCGACAAAAACAGGGAATAACTTAGGATAGAGCGAGAGGGAACGAGCAGGTCTGGATTCAAAAATGATAAGGTTTGATCGAGTCGAGTTTCATCGTAGTTGTCGCTCTTGTTCGAGGTTCGTCGAGGTCCGGTGCGTCGAGGTTCGTCCATCGTCCGTCGTGTTTTTGAGTTCAACGCTACCTCACCATTGATATTCTGATTCACTTTTGAGGTTTGGCTCCTCAATTTCTCGTACTCTGTTGTGTTTAATAGTGTACTTCAGTCAATTTTGTTGTTCTTTGTTATATGAAGTGTTTGGATTAGTGTTATATCATTTGCTTTGAGGATGTGTTGGTATTTTGCAGTCCTATTTCATATATGTGTTTGTTGGTTTGATGACATAAGGTCTTACAACAATTTATAAAATTGAATTTGCATGGAAAGGGTTTCCGTTACCAGTTTTTGTTCGTTACTGGTTTTGGTTTTTGCTTTGTGAAAGCATAAATATTGAATGATAATAATATTAATGATATTAGCTTTGTAAAGAATATATATGAGAAAATTTTGGAAAAATGTATACTGCTTGTGGATGGAACGTTTAAGAAGCTACAGTCATAGAATCTTTTTTATTATTCATGTACATAGAATATAATTTTCAATCACAATATGAGGCCCATCGCTTAATTAATCTTGTATTGATCCTTAGAATTCGAAGCGTGCCATTTAGCAAATTCCATGACCCTCGCAAAGTACAAACGTATAGGTGCTTTAGGCGCTTACTTTAATAAAATTACCTTCTTAAACTCGGGTGCACATTTATATGACCCAAATCCAAATCTCAACGATGTTAAAATATGTCAGAAATCACGGGTGCATTTATGTGACGTGGTTCGAGACGTGTTTTAATAATGTTGCAATTTTCTCTTTAAAATATGAATAAAAGTGGTTAAAAAGTTAAAATTTGCACATAGGTTCATAATTGTTTAAAATCAGATAATTATGCCAAATATAGCAGTTGAGCGACCGTGCTGGAACCACGGAACTCGAGAATGCCTAACACCTTCTCCCGGGTTAACAGAATTCCTTACCCGAATTTTTGGTTGGCGACTATTAAACAGAGTCAAACCTTTTCCTTGATTCGGGATTCAAACCGGTGACTTGGGACACCATAAATCTTCCAAGTGGCGACTCTGAATCTTTTAATAAAATAATCTCGTTTCGATTGTCACTTCAAGTTGGAAATAACTCTCTTTATTATACCATTCCGGGGGTGTAGTAGAAAAAAGGAGGCATGACAGTCACCTCACGTACATGGCATTTCAATTATCAAATATGTCGTATCTTAAGGGGAAGTCCCCCACACAAGGTTAGACGAGCCACTTACCTCAAACCAACTCAAAATCAACCGGACACCACGTCTTTGCCACGAGTATTCGACTCCAAATGACCCAAATCTATTAAATTCAAATGCATATTGTAAATACCACTTCAAGTAACTGATTCTATAAAGAAATTCTAAGCTAATACGCAAAATTAGGTAAAATGACAAAATTGCCCCTCGGGCCCACGCCTCAAAATCGGGTAAAATTTATATTTCTATAAACCTCGCACTCTCACGAGTTCAGTCATATCAAAAGTACCACCACTGAACCTTTATTGCAGCAATGTTCTTTGACCTCAACTTTTTGACCTGGCTGTCCAATATTGCCACTGGCTCCTCAACATAGGATAGATCATTGACCAACTGGACTGAACTAAAATCCAACACGTGTGACGGATTACTGTGATACCTCCAAAGCATCGAAACATAAAATACCGGATGAATTCCCGCCAAGCTAGGAGGTAAGGTAAGCTCATAAGCAACATCCCCAACACGCCTCAATATCTTAAAAGGGCCAATAAACCTCAGATCAACTTCCCTTTCTTCCCAAATCTCATAACGCCTTTCATAGGCGAAACCTAAAGCAGAACCCGCTCTCCAACCATATAGGAAACATCACGAACCTTCTATTTCACGTAACTCTTCTGTTTGACTGGGCTGTACAGAGTCTATCCTGAATCACCGTAACATTCTCCAAAGCATCATGAACTAAGTCTGTTCCCAATAATCTAGCCTCACCTGGCTCAAACCAACCCACCGAGGATCTGCACCGCCTACCATATAAAGCCTTATACGGTGCCATCTGAATGCTGGACTAATAGATGTTACTGTAAGCAAACTCCACCAATGGCAAGAACTAATCCCAAGACCCTCCAAACTCAGTCATAAACACATGAAGCATATCCTCAAGAATCTGAATAGTGCGCTCGGATTGTCCGTCCGTTTGAGGGTGAAATACTGTACTCAACTCCACCCAAGTACCCAACTCATGCTGAATGGCCCTCTAGAACTGTGATGTGAACTGAGTACCTCTATCTGAAATGATGGACACTGGAATACTATGCAAACGAACAATCTCCCGGATATAAATCTCTGCCAACTGCTCTAAAGAATAAGTAGTACACACAAGAATGAAATGAGCGGACTTGGTGAGCAGATCCACAATCATCCGAACAACATCAAACTTCTTCAAAGTATGTGGGAGCCCAACTACAAAGTCCATGGTGATCCGCTCCCACTTCCACTCCGGAATCTCTATTTGCTGAAGCAATCTACCCGGCCGCTGGTGCTCGTACTTCACCTGCTGAAAATTGAGGCACCGAGCTACAAAACCAACTATACTTTCTTCATCCGCCTCCACCAATAGTGCCGCCTCAAATCCTGATACATCTTCGCGGCACCCAGATGGATTGGATACTGCAAACTGTGGGCCTCCTCCAGAATCAACTCTCGAAGCCCATCAATATTGGGTACACAAATCTGACCCTACATTCTCAATACCCTATCATCACCAATAGTCACATCTCTGACATCACCGTGCTGAACCTTGTCCTTGAGGACAAGCAAATGAGGGTCATCATGTTGTCGCTCCCTGATACGACCAAATAAGGAAAATTGAGAAACAACGCAAGCTAGGACTCGATTGGGCTATGAAAGATCCAATCTCACATACTAACTGGCTAAGGCCTGAACATCCATCGCCATAGGCCTCTCCGATGTGGGTAAATAAGCCAAACTCCCCAAACTCTCTGCCCGACGACTCAAAGCATCGGCCACCATATTAGCCTTGCCCTGGTGATACAAAATAGTGATATCATAATCCTTTAGAAGCTCTAACCACCTCCTCTGGCACAAATTTAGATCCTTTTTCTTGAACAAGTGCTGCAAGCTCCGATGGTCAGTATAAATCTCATAGGGAACCCTATATAAATAATAGCGCCAACTATTCAGGGCGTGAACAATGGCTGCTAACTCAAGGTCATGAACGAGGTAATTCTTCTCATGTATCTTCAATTGTCTGGATGTGTAAGCAATCACACTACTGTCCTGCATTAACAACGCTTTGAGGCCAGTCCTCGAGGCATCACAGTAGACCATATATGACCCCGAACCTGTAGGCAATATCAAAATTAGGCTTGTAGTCAAAGCTGTCTTAAGCTTCTGAAAGCTTGCCTCACACTCCTCTGTCCACTGGAACGGAGCATCCTTCTGGGTTAACCTGGTCATAGGGGCTGCAATCGATGAAAACCCCTCCATAAAATGACAGTAGCAGCTCGCCAAGCCAAGGAAACTGTGGATCTCTATAGCTGAGGATGGTCTGAGCCAACTCTGCACGGCCTCTATCTTCTCTGGATTCATCTGAATACCCTCACTCGATAACACGTGGCCTAAGAATGCCATTGAATCCAACTAAAACTCACATTTTGAGAACTTATCATATAACTTCTTCTCTCCCAGAGTCTGAAGTACACTCCTTAGGTGCTGCTCATGATCTTACCAACTTCGAGAATACACCAGAATATCATCAATAAAGACAATGACAAACGAGTCAAGATATGGCCGGAACACACAGTGCATCAAATGCATAAAGGCTACTGGGGTATTGGTCAGCCCAAATAACATAAGAAGGGACTTATAATGACCATATCGAGTCCTGAAAGTAGTCTTCGGGATATTTGGCTCCCAAATCTTAAACTGATGATGGTAACTTGATGCAAATCAATCTTAGAAAACACCCATGCGCTGTGAAGCTGGTCAAACAGATCTTCAATACGATACAAAGGATAATAGTTCTTCATTGTAACCTTGTTCAACTGGCGATAATCAATAAACATATGCATATAACCATCCTTTTTCTTCACAAACAAGATAGGAGTACCCTAAGGCGATATATTGGGCCGAATATAACCCTTATCAAGAAATTCCTATAACCGATCCTTCAAATTCTTCAACTCAGGAGGAGCTATACGATACGGAGGAATAGAAATAGGCTGAGTGCCCGACAACAGATCAATGCCAAAATCAATATCTCTATCAGGTGGCATGCCTGGAAGATCAGCTGGAAACACATCAGGAAAATCCTATACTACTAGGACTGAATCAACTGAAGCTGTATCAATGCTGTTATCTCTCACATAAGCTAAATACGCGTCATACCCCTTCTCAACCATACATTGAGCTTTAAGAAAATAAATAACTCTACTAGGAGTGTGATCTAAAGTACCCCTCCACTCAACACGCGGTATACCTGGCATAGCCAATATCGCAGTTTTTGACAATCAAGAATAACATAATGGGGCGACAAAAGTCCATGCCCAAGATAATATCAAAGTATACCATGCGGAGAAACAATAAATCGACTTTGGTCTCAAAACCACGAAGAGTAACCAAACACAATCGATAAATGTGGTACACAACAAGAGAATCTCCCACAGGGGTAGAAACATAAATAGGGGAACCCAAATACGGAGCAAAATAAGATGACACATAAGAGTAAGTGGATCCTGGATCAAATAGAACTGATGCATCTTTATGAAAAACCATGACAATACCTGTGATAACAGAATCAGAGGCAACAACCTCGGTACGAGCAGGAAGGGCATAGTATCTAGCCTGGCCTCCCCCTCTAGGGAAACCTCTACCTCCCCGACCTCCACCTCTAGTTGGCTGAGCAGGTGGGGTATCAATTGGAGCTATAGCCACAGCTTGAGAACTCTGCGGGACACGCTGTGGCTGAGAAGTTTGTGGAGGTGCACTCCTATCAAGTCTACGGAAATCCCTCACCACATGGCGTGTGTCACCACACTCAAAACAAGCTCTGGGAGGATATGGCAACTGTGACTGGCTCGGGCCAGGTGTGCTGGACTGACCTCTAAAAGCACCCCGTGCAGGAGGCGCGCTAGATACCAGTGGTGCATAATAAGGCTCCTGAGATCTAGGAGGATATAGAGCACTACTGGCTGCTGAAAGAGCTAAATGGACGGGGCAACTCATATAACCCCTACCATGACGACCTGCAGCTGAGGCACGGGCACCAGAGTAATGGCCCGACTCTCAAGACCTCTTGGCCTCCCTCTCCTCTCTCTCCCTAGCATGCATACCCTCAATCCTCCTAACAATGCTCACCACCTGCTGATAAGAGATATACATCTCCAAATCACAAGCCATACTAGACTTGATGCTGAGAAACCGGTGAACCCTCTCGTGAACAGTAGAAACCAAGGCTGGTGCATGCCTAGCCAAACTGGTGTAACGGACAGCATACTCTGAAACAGTCATAGCACCATGGCGCAAATGCTCAAACTCTGTGCGCCATGTGTCCCTGAGGCTCTAAGGAACATACTCCCTCAGGAATAGAACTGAAAACTATGTCCAAGTCAGTGAAGCAGCCTCATCTGGACTGTCAAACTCATAGGTACGCCACCACTTATAGGCGGCTCCTCGAAGCTAGAAGGTAGTGATAGAAACCCCACTCGATCTTGAGATACCCATGGTATGGAGAATGCAGTAACACTCATCAAGAAATCCCAGAGCATCCTCTGATTCTAGACCACTGAACACAGGAGGCTTGTACCTTTAGAACCTCTCAAGCCTTAGTTGCTCCTGCTCGAAAGCCGCTGCCCTACCCTCGGGCTAAACTGGCACTGTAGGCGGTACAAAAATAATCGTAGGGACCTTCTCAACATGCACTTGTTACTCAGGAGTATGGGCGATGGGAGTCTGTGCTCATCCCCCGACCTGAGACGTAGCTGAAGCAAGGGGAAACAACCCTACCTGAGCCAAGGTGGTGTACATGCTCATGAACTATGCTAGAGTCTCCTGAAGAGCTAGAGTAGTAGTAGCAAAAGGCGTATCAGGTGCCTGGACTCCGGCTGAATCTTCTTGTGGTACCTCGAAAGTAGCTCACGTAGGTGCTCGGGTTGCACCACGTGCATGTCCTGGCCTCTACCCCAGCCCCGGCCTATAACAGCTGCAGTAGGGGAGTGGGTGCTTGATCATCTCGGGTAAAACGTGTCCTCACCATCTGTGAGAGAATCGAAGACATAAGTTTAGAATTGTGATGTCAAAATATTGCACGACAAGGAAATCAAATGAAGTGGAAATTTGTCCTAACAGTTACATAGCCTCTCGTTGATAAGTACAGACGTCTCTATACCGATCAGCGAGACTCTAATAAACCGGCTTGTGATCCATGACTCCTATGAACCTAGAGCTCTGATACCAACTTGTCACGACCCCAGTTCGCCCTCTGTGAACCATCGTGACGGCACCTAGTCTCTACCACTAGGTACGCCTATATTGCAGAAGAAAACCAAATTTTTAGAAGTAAAATAATTTAAAACAGAAATGAAGTAATAACAATGTTTAAATGTGTCGCTCGGCATACACCACATTTAACTTTTAATACCATTACATAAATTCAAGACCTGGAAACAAATGAATCACAAGCTAAGAAATAATACATAGCTCTAACTCTGGAATGTCTAACAAGAACAGAAAATACATAAGGGCTAAATACTAAAAAACAGGAATAGAAAAGGACTCATCGGTCTACGGACGCAGCAGATATACCTCGAAGTCACTAGGGAAGTCTCCTCATCTCAGGGGTGATAGGACTGGGTAGAAATACCTGGATATGCATATGAAAAACATGCACAGAAAGGGCATGAGTACACCACAGCGGTACTCAGCAAGTGCCAAAACCTAACCTCAGACGGGTAGTGACGAGGAAGTTCAAGGCCCTATTGAGATTAAATAAGTATAGAAATGATAGCATAAGATAAACAGTTCAATTTAGAATCTACAGTAAAACACTAATAAAGGATAATAAGGAATTTAATAACTAAAACTTAGGTAAAGACAAAGCACAAGGAGATACTACTCATAAAAAGGATGATAACCGGGGATTCTCTCATTATCCCCTAATATCTATGCCGGGGATCTCCTGGTATCCCGAGGATCTCTTGGTATCCTCAATGTATTCGAGGGATCTCTTGATATACCGAGGATATCTTGGTATCCTCAATATATGTGCTAGAGATCTCTTGGTATCTCGCACCTCAGTTCAATCCATAAATACACTCGGGGAGTCTCCTCGGATGCCGTCCCGTAGTCCCAAAGTAAAGCATACGACAACAATACAGGAATACTCAATTATGCTCAATATCGTATCAAGTAAACAACTAATTCTAGCCTAACATGCTTCACGTAATGCAAATAAGGCAGTTTAAGCAAATAGGCAATTATGTCACTAAACATGCTTTTATAAACTAACAACAGGCTAAATTTGCAAGTAAAATAAAACAGGACAAAGGAACTCTATTGAAATACTTAAAAGAAAAATCGGATTTTCAACAATTAGCTCAAGTACGCACTCGTCACTTCATGTACAAGGAATTTCAATTATCAAATATGTCATATACTAAGGGGAAGGTCCCCCACACAAGTTTAGACAAGCCACTTACCTCGAACCAACTCAAAATCAACCCGACACCCCGTCTTTGCCATGAGTACTCGACTCCAAATGGCCCAAATCTATTAATTCAATTGCATATTGTAAATAACACTTTAAGTAACTGATTCTATAAAGAAATTCTAAGCTAATGCGTGAAATTAGGTAAAATAACCAAAATTCCCCTCGAGCTCACGCATCAGAATCGGGTAAAATTTATATTTCGAGAAACCTCGCACTCTCACGAGTTCAGTCATATCAAAATTACCAAAATCGGACTTCAATTGTCCCTCAAATCATCACCCAACAGTCTCCAATTAGACAAGCCCTAACCCGCCACAATTACCACCGATTTTCCATAATTTTTCATGCTTAAATTGATAAAAATCATTCTAATAACGAGTTTAGGGACCAAAGACTTTACCCCAACTAACTACTCTAAAAATCTCTCTTGAAAAGTGCTCCCCAAGCTTCTTCCCATTTTGAAAAAGATGAAAATGGCTAAGTTTCGCGAAGGCAACAATTTATATGTTCTGCCCAGTGATTTTGGCATCTGCGGCCCTAGGACCGCATCTGCAATCCCGCTTCTGCGGAGCTAGTGTTGCACCTGCGACTTTTCACTAAAAGGCTGACTTTCACATCTGCGGTATCCAACTCGCAGATGCGGTACCGCTTTTACAGAAATTCTTCCGCATTTGTGTAAACTACTGACCTCCCTCAATCCCGTTTCTACAGTCTCTCTGCTGCTTCTGCGGCTCGGCGCCTGCGGCACCCAAACCGCAGGTGCGATTATGACAGAAACCAGCTGCTACAACAAACTTCAAACTCCAAATCTTCCGTTAACCATTCAAATTCATCCCGAGGCCCTAAGAACCTCAACTAAAGGCACCGACAAGTCACAAAACACTACCCAAACTTTTACCAATCCTTAAAACACCTAAAACAACATCGAAACCTCAAATTAACCAAGGATTTAAGCCTAAGAACTCTAAATTTCTCATAATATGCTTTCGATCAAAAAATATATCAAACCTCGTCCGAATGACCTAAAATTTTTCACACACGTCACATTTAAAACTACGGAGCTACTCCAACTCCCGAAATTCCATTCCGACCATCGGATCAAAATCTCACTATCAAACTAGAAACTTCAAAATTCGACCTTTCGGCATTTGAAGCCTAAATTAGCTATGAACCTCCAAAACACAATCTGGACACGCCCCTAAGCCCAAAATCACCCAACAGAGCTTACAGAACCATCAAATTTCAATTCCATGTCCGTCTTCATATTGTTCTGACTATGGTCAACTTTCCAACACTTACGCTCACATTAAGGGACTAAGAGTCCCAAAACTCTTCGAAACTCAAAACCGAACATCCTGGCAAATAAAAATAGCAGAAATAAACTCGGGGGAAGCAGTTAATAGGGGATCGAGGCATTAATTCTTAATACGACCATCGGGGTCGTCACAGGCACGAAGCTTGTGACCAAGATCAGGATTACCAGGATTGGGATGAGGAATAGAGGGTGACGATTTGGGCTCTATAGGAGCATGCTTTGCTTCACTATCGTGATTCTTAACCCAAGAGCCCTTTACACTCACATATCCCATACTATCAAAGGCTCTAGAATTGTAAGACTTTGAAATAGTGATGAAGGTATAGTTGAACAGAGAAATTTGATGAGCTTCCATAATGTGAGTGATTTCCATGTCATAGGGTAGAATGGTGGGATCTTCAGCACTCTCGGTCATGAAATTGATAACCCAGGAGGAAAACTTGATTTTGAGTTTGGTCATAAGGCAGTAAACGAAGAAGGTGTCTCTTTGAGAGAAAGTTGAAAAGGAACCAGTACGGGAAAGCAAATTAGTTGCTACAATGTGGGACAGAACTTGAGTTTCTAAACTAACATCACTGGGACCTAACTGGTTTGGAAGGGAGTTAGAGAGACACTCAACAATACACTATTTGGCTTGGTCAAAAGAAATTTCAAAGTCATCAGGACAGGTGTTTTAAAAAGCATAGAAAAATTAGAACAATGACACTCAAAGAGCGAATCAAATAGGGCACAATCAAGAATAATGCGCTTACCTAACACTAAAGATTCCAACCTATTAGGCTTAATAGCACAGAGATTGGCATAAAACATTTTTACTAGGGGTTCATATACCTTAGGTGGAGGAATAGAGAGGAACTTAACCCATCCTTGATGAACAAAGAGGTCTTTGACCTTGAGATTGAGGGCTTCCATGTTGTCAAGGTCGATAACCCTTCCATGAGCAATGGGATTGTCCTTCAGAGCAATGAAAAAAATCCCTATTTGGAGAATCCTAGAATTTGAGGTCAGATTTGAGAGAGGCAAAAAACTCAACCTTGGATTTCTTTGGGGGGAGGAAACAAGCAGTTCTTCCATGGGTCGTTTACCTAGGGCTTTTTCTCCTAGGAGTTGAGAGTGTTCAGAGAAATCTCCCTGAGAAGAGGCGAAACCCTCAAAGTGATCGAACCCTAGGTCTACTTGTTTTGGGGGCATAGATGGGGATTTGCTTTGGAACGAGTACTTTTTCTGGTAGAGGCAGAGGGATTTTTGGGATGTTTGGCCATTGAAGGGAAAGGGTTTGATCGGAGCTTTGGAGAGGGGATAACGATGAAAGTGACTGAAAAAGGGTTATCCGCCTTAAGAAGAAAGTTTCTGACGGTTGAGTACAAAAAAGGAAAAGATGTCAGTTGAAGGGACGTGATAATTGGCTTTCCAACTTTGAACAAAGAATTGATGTGAAAGAAGAGAAAAGAGAGCTAAAAACGGAGGCGTAATTAATGCGTAAGTGAAGGACAATCATTACACCTGTAAAATAATCAACAGTACATATAGGTCCTAAAGTTATTAGTAAAGCAAGTAATGCCAAATAACTTTCTTAAATCACAAAATCTCTCCTCTAATAAAGGCTTAGTAAAAATGTCAGCTAACTGATTCGTAGTTCCAACAAAAGATATTTCTATGTCACGCTTAAGAACATGATCTCTATAAAATAATACTTGATATCTATATGCTTTGCCCTCGAATGATGCACATGATTTTTGGAAAGATAAATAGCACTTGAATTATCACAAAAAATTTGTATAGGCTTAAACGAAAGTTCATAGTCACACAGTTGATGAGACATCCATAGTAGTTGTGTGTAGCATTTTCCAATGGCAATGTATTCAGCTTCAGTAGTAGACAGTGCAATTGATGCTTGTTTTTTACTGTTCCAGGATATTAATGCCTTTCCCAGTAATTGACATGTACCTCTTATGCTTTTTCTATCATCCTTATCACCTGCAAGGTCAGCATCTGAAAAACTCTAATTTAAAAGAGATAGAGCGAGGGTACCATAGTCTATGAGATACAGTCCTAATGAGATATCGAATGATTCTTTTTACTGCGGTCAAATGTGATTCCTTAGGAGTTGACTGAAACCTAGCACATTTACATATGCTGAACATAATAGCCGTTAACTTGATGTCAGGTACAACAGTGATCCAATCATTCCATGATATTTAGTTTCATCAACAGGAATTCTCTGTTCATTTTTGTCTAGATTTGTAGAAGGGCTCATTGGTGTGCCAATGGATTTTGCATTGCTCATACCAAATTTTTGAATTAGTTCTTTTGTGTATTTGGTCTAACATATGAAGGTTCCTTCTTCAGATTGTTGAATTTGTAGTCCAAGGAACAACGTTAGCTCTCCCATCATACTCATTTCGAATTCTCTTTGCATAAGATTTGAAAATTCCTTGCGCATAAGAGGGTTTACACTGCCAAATATAATATCATCAACATAAATCTGAATAATGAGGTTACCTTTCGATGATCTTTTAATAAACAAGGTAGTTTCTATTTTACCTCTTGTGAAGCTATGATTAACAAGAAAGGAACTAAGTCTATCATACCAAGCATGTGGAGATTGCTTTAGCCCATACAGCGCCTTAGTGAGCTTGTATACATGGTATGGGATCTTTGAATTTACAAACCCAGGTGGTTGTTTCACATATATTTCTTCCTCAATAAATCCGTTCAAAAAGGCACTTTTAACATCCATTTAAAATAACCTAAATCCTTTAAATGATGCCTATGCCAAAAGAATTCTCATGGATTCCGAACGAGCTACTAGGGCGAAGGTTTCATCATAGTCGACTCCTTTCTGTTGTGAGTACCCCTGAGCAACTAGTCTGGCTTTATTTCTTACGACCTTTCCATCTTCATTCAATTCATTTCTAAAAACCCACTTTGTTTCGATTATAGAAACATTTTCAGGTTTGGGTATCAGATTACACACATGATTCTTACTGAACTGATCTACCTCTTCCTGTATAACTTGAACCCAACTTGAATCTTTTAGCGCATCCCCTATCTTCTTTCACTCAACCTGAGAGATTAATGCAATATTTTCTTTCTTTTTCAGAGCTCCCTAGTTTTCATTCCTTCATTTGGATCCCCTATAATGAATTTTTGAGGATATTCAGGCTCGCTTCTCCATTCTTTTGGGCGCACTACATTTGCAGTTGACTCGATTGGTTGATCTGGTACATTGCTACTGATTTCACCAGTTGGCTCTGTCACAATAGATATATCAGTCAATTGTTGAGATTTGCTTGTCTCCTGAATTTCTTGGGCTTGATCTTCATCACCTGCAATAATTTCTTTCTCGACCAAGGGATTATTTTCATCGAGTATAACATGTACTGATTCTTCCACACATAATGTGTATTTATTATAGACTTTAAAAGATCTACTATTTAATGAGTAGCCCAGAAAAATACCTTCGTCATTTCTTGGATCAAATTTTCCAAAATTATCCTTACTATTATTATGGATAAAATATTTACTTTTGAAGGGATGGAAATAATTGATATTGGGACGTTTACCTTTCCATAACTCATATAGTGTCTTCTTTTAAATAGGCCTTATGAGGCATCGGTTGAGAATGTGACATGCTATATTTACACCTTCTGCCTAGAAGTGATTTGGCAGTGAATGATCTAGTAACATGGTCCTTGCCATATCTTGGCGGGTTCTATTCTTTCTTTATACAACCCCATTCTGTTTTGGTGAGCATGGTATAGAGAAATTTTGTGTGTATCCCTGATCATTATAGAAATCTCCAAATGCACTACTTTCAAATTCTCCTCCATGGTCTCTCTGAATTGTTGATATATCTCTTTTCTCTTTCAACCTTTTTGCAGAAAATTTTAAAATTTCTTAATGCTTCATCCTTATAAAATAAGAAAATTACCCCAGCGAAATGTGAATAATCATCTATAATAACAAAAGCATACCTTTTTCCTCCTATACTAGCAGTTCTAGTAGGACCAAATAAATTCATATGAAGTAATTGCAAAGGTTTTGAAGTAGATACTATATCTTTGTTTTTGAAAGAATTTCTGGTCAGCTTACCCATTTGACATGCATAACATATATGAGTTCTAGAAAAATTCAATTTGGGTAGACCAACAACTAACTCATGTTTGCACAATTTTTCTATCAAATGCATGCTAGCATGACCAAGTTTCTTATTCCACAACCATGGATCATCAGACATAGAAGTTAAGAAAATATGACCATCTATCTTTTCAAAACTATCAAGGATATAAACATTTCCATACTTCTTTTCCAGGAAGGACTATTTTACCTAATTCGTCTTCAATAGCACATCCTGTTCTATTAAAATTTACCTCATATCCTGAGTCGGAAATTTGACTTATGCTCAAGAGATTGTAGTTGAGGCGATCGACAAGATAAACTTCAGTGATGTCACAGTTGTTATTGAAAGGAATTGTTCCAGTACCAATTATTTTTTCTTTTGAGTCATCCGCAAACTTAACACTTCCTCTATCAATTTTTGTAACTTCTTTGAACAGGTTTTTGTCACTTGCCATATGACTGGAACACGCACTGTATAGATACTATTTTCTTTGTGGCTTATTATATGGTGTTCTTGCAAAACAAGGTGATTACTTTCTTTTAGGTACCCAAGCTTGCCTGGGTCCTGGAGGGTTAGTGTTAACAGATTCAGAATTGTTTTTTGGTTTCCAAACCCATCCTGAAATATTTGCATTACGAAAATGACAAAAAGAATATTTATGCCCACTTTTGTTACAGTAATGGCACGTAACTTCTGACCCACCTTTCGATCTTTCATTAGTGTTAGTACTAGTCGACTTAGTTCTGGCCTGTCCTTTTCCAGTTGACTTGTAAGTCATCTGGTTTGACCTAACATAACTGTGACTGGTGGACTTGCGCATGCCATTGAGTTGCATTTGCAATTCCTCAAACTCTTCTTGAAGTGCTTCTTTTTCGATTTCACATACTTCATGTTTGAGTTTGCAGTCTTTAACTTCTTTAGTGAGTCTCTTAAGCTCATTCATTATTTTTTGATACTCTTTCAAAGTTAAATCAAGAACATCATGCAATTCATTGCATCTTTCACAGTTATAAGATCTTACCTCACTAGTTTCACCTCGTGCCATGAAACAATTTTCATTTTCTTCATTTGAAGTGTCCTCATCTGTCCAACATTCTGACGATTTATTCATTTCATTTTCCAGAATAGTCATGAAGCAGAGATTTGCTATCTCTTCGTGGTCTGAATTGTCCTCATCACTCCAGCTTCCGAATGATTTGTTCTTGTTAAAGCCTCTAGAGATCTTCCTTTTCAGTTCTAGGCACTCAGCTTGAATGTGCCCAAATCTTCCACACTCATAGCACTTCCATCATTCTTGTCTCATTCGTTGTATTGCCCTGGATCGTCTTGGTGGAATTCTTCCTTTCTTTGTATTCCAGAATCTTCTTATTAATCCATCCATGTTTCTTGATAGTATAGCAATCTCTTCTTGTAAAGCTTCAGGATCATCATCAATTTTGTTTTCAACTATTTCAATTGAGGTCTTGAATACGACTATTTTTTTTCTTCTTGACTAGTCTTCTCGAGATGCGTCTTTTCAAAAGCTATGAGTTCTCCTCGTAGCTCATCATAAGATAATTTGTTTAGATCCTGAGATTCCAGTGTGACTACTTTGGTCTGCCAGGTGGTTTGCAAACTCCTGAGAATTTTTCTAACTTGATCACCACTGGTATAAGGCTTTCCAAATGCCTTTAGATCGCTAATTATTTTGTTAAACCTGGAAAAAATCTCTTCAATAGATTCTCCTTATTTCATTGAGAAGAGTTTGTAATCATGAACCAGCATGTTGATATGTGTTTCCTTTACTTTGCTGGTTCCTTTATATGTGACCTCAAGCTTGTCCCACATTTCTTTGGCTGTGTCACAACTTGAGATTTTCTCATATTCTTCACCACTTATAGCATTATGAAAAAAATTTCTCGCCTTATTGTTAACTTGTACCACTTTCATTTGCTTTTTTGTATATGAATCTATATCTTCAGGATCAACAAGTGGTGGAGTAGCAGCTAGTAAGTGATAGTTTCCCTTTTTGATGAATCTCCAAACTTTGACATCATAGGCCTTGGCAAAGATCTCCATTCGCACTTTCCAATGGGAGAAATGATGTCATCTGAAGTATGGTGGTCTAACTTATGAAGTTCCTTCCTGAAAGAGAGCTCCTATGATAACTTGATTTGCCATGATCTTTTCTCACAAGCTGTTATGCAAAAGTAGAATGTGAGCCTCGCTCTGATACCAAATGAATGTACAAGAGGGGGGTGAATTGTATATTTTTAAACTTAATCTCTTATTAGTTGACTAGTTTATCAAATAGTCGACTAGATGTAATAACCTAACAGGTATAATGACAGAAAGAAAGATGCAGAAAGTAAGTGCAGAAATTAAAGACACTGGAATTTTATACTTGTTTGGATTCAATGTGAATCCTAGTCCAGTCCCCTTGGGTTGCAAGGGATTTCTCTTTAGTAAATGCATTTCTCCGAGTACAGTGGAAATGACTTGATAACACAGTTCC
Source organism: Nicotiana glauca (assembly GCA_026770625.1). Classification (NCBI taxonomy): domain Eukaryota; kingdom Viridiplantae; phylum Streptophyta; class Magnoliopsida; order Solanales; family Solanaceae; genus Nicotiana; species Nicotiana glauca. Next base: position 69,186 of record MU731842.1, read on the forward strand.
TCTAACACTCGTTTCTTTTTTATACAATATCTCAACAGTGTTATACTCTCATTTTTCTCTAACTTGTTACACAACAGATCTTAGTGAACTACAATATTTATTTGTTGTAGACCAAAGAGAGGGTTTTTTGGTTCGATCAAAGTTTATTTGTCTAAGGTTTAAGGTTGGGTATAAATACTTTGGTGAAGGTCGAGGCTTGACAATCCAAGAGATTTAATCCGTTGAAAGAGATTGATTCTTTCCAAGAATAAGAAAGCTAGCCATTGCTCTTCCTTGATATCCTTCCTTTGACAGTTGTATATAATGAAGGCTTGCTCCTTGATTGTTTGTCCTTCGTAAATTTGCCGCTTAGCAATCTTTAAAAGATCTTCGATCTTCCGGATATGCTGGACTTGATTCATGCCTTAAGTTTCGGCTTGCTTGATTCTGTCCGTTAATCTTTGCTAATTGATTTCTTTCCTTAGGCATCCAGATTTGCTGATTGGTTTACACTCTTTGCTGATTGATTTCTTTCCTTAAGCATCAAGATTGACTTCAGCGATCTTGTAGTATCTTCTTGATTCCTTGTCCTTCTGTATTTGATTTCTTGCATATGTATATTATTTGCATCATTAAAACTATATCTAATAGTTTCGAGCATTTCAAGGGTTCGAGCAAGTCCATTTTATGATTTCAAACTTGTCGGTATATTTGGTCGGGGCCCGGGGGCCTGGAGTGTCAATCGGACGAGGCTCGAGTGAAGTTGGAAAATCTTGGAAGGAGCAGAAGCTCCACACCTATAGTTGGCTAGCTGTAGCTGCGAGACTGCAGGAGCAATCGAGCTCTTGCAGGTGCGGCTAAGGGGGAGGAGCCCGGGAACTGCAGATGCGGCTCCTTTTCCGCAGAAGTGGAAGCGTAGGAGCAGCCCCCAGACTGCAGAAGCGGTCTCAGCCATCCACTAGCCCAACCCCGAAGATGCAAGCTACCCCTCGTAGAAGCGAGACCGCAGATGCGGTCCCCTAACCGCAGGTGCAGAAATTGCTGAAGGTAGTAATACGGGAATGTGTCATTTTTGACACATTTCCTTCATTGTTTGGGCGATTTGGGAGCTTTCAAAGAGGGTATTTCCACCTAGCATTGAGAGGTAAGTTATGCCTACTTATTTTGAGTTTAATACTTGGGTTTTGGGTAGATTAACACATAAAAATTAGTGAAAAATTATGCGATTAGAGTAAAACCTAGGGTGTTGACAAAATAAGATTTAACCATGAAATTTGTTATGCAATAAAGTAGAAATCATATATTCTTGATCCTTAAGTTATAGAGAATAACTTTCTTCAAAAATTTCCGGAATCCGGGCATGTGTGCCCGGGATGGATTTTAGAAAAAAATGTGTTTAGGGTTTGAAAATTACTTTAATAGTTAGAATGCAAACTCTTGAGCTTGTATTGATTAGTTCCTACCTCGTTTAATTTGTTTTGGATCATTCAACTCCGAATTGAGGGTTTGAGAATGTTCTTGCTAGTGGAAGTAAGCTTTGGAGCGATGTGAGTCTCCTTTCTAACCTAAGAGGGAATTATCCCCATAGGTGAGTGAATTGATTATGTTCTCCTAATTGTGGGGGATACGTACGCACGAGGTGACGAGAGTCCGTACATATCTTTGATTATGTTAATTATCTGGGTAGTTTAGGTTCTGTATCATGCCATATTTGCAAATATTTATATCCTTTCATGCTAATGAGATCACTCAGGACATGTTAGAGATTGAAAATCGATATATATGAACGTATGCACTCACTTGAGGACTTGTATAAGTTTATTGACTATGAATGCACCTTTATGTGCTTTCTTGATGATAATTGATATTTGTGAATCGGGTTGATCGCCTCGGTAGAAATTGATGCATCTATGGTGCGTGTCATTTGACTCTCTGGTAATGCATAGTTTCTTTTTTGTTGGACCAGGCCGTACGACCTCGGCATATTGTGCACATGATATTTATATGAAATATTATTTATGACTTACTTTGTTAAATACCTTAAAGTGAAATTATTATAAGACATGACTGAAACTGATATACTCTTCTTTGTAAACTCTGAGCTTGCTATTATGTCCATGTTATCCATGCTTAGTGTAATCTTTAATCACTATTGATATTGACCTTAGTAAGTGTCTAGTTGACCCCTTGTCTCTACTTCTTCGAGGTTAGACTGGATACTTGCTGGGTACATATTATTTATGTACTCGTACTATGCTTCTGTACTTAACTGTATAGGATCTGAGGCAGGTACATCTGGCTACCAGACTGGTGCGCATTCTTGATAGTAGGCCGAGATTCCACGGTGAGTTGCTCCCTTCCTATGCCGTTTAGCAGCATGATGTAGTCTCTCTTTGTTTTTGACTGTCTATTCTATTTTAGACAGTAGGATAGACTTATTCTTTTGTATATTCTACTAGATGCCCATATACTTGTGACACTAGGTATTGGCACACACATTGGTAGGCTATTCTTTTGGGTTGTATAACTATTATTTTTTGTTGCTAATTATTACTTGTTCTAAATTCAACTTATGAAAATTCTAGAATTGTTTTAATAAGTAAAAATGAAAACTCACTAGTACTTTCAGGTTGGCTTGCCTGGTAACAGAGTTGGGAGCCATCACCACCTATAATGAAATTGGGTTGTGACAACATGGTATCAGAGTACTAGGTTTACATAGGTCTCACAAGTCATGGGAAAACCTAATAGAGTCTTATGGATCGGTACAGAGACGTTTGTATTTATCTTCGAGAGGCCATAGAGTGTTAGGAAACTACTCTTTATTCATTTTCTATCACGTAGTGGTTGGTATACTAAATTTCCCTTTTCTATTCTCTCACAAATGGTGAGGACGCGCACGAAAGATGTTCCAGACCTAGAAGGAGCTGCTCCCCCCATTGCTAGAGACCGAGGCTGGCAGAGGGAACCAGCTCGAGGTAGGGGACGAAGGCATCGCAGAGCGGTTCAAGTAGCTCCACCAGTGGATCTCGCGGGAGACTCTATCATTGAGGAGCAAGGTGAGGTGCCTGCAGCTGATCCTACATCGGCAGACTTTATGACAGCACCGGGTTTCTAGGAGGTCATGGTCTGTATGTTCTGGTTCATGGACACCATGACTCAGGCTGGTTTATTTCCAGCGGATCCAGCTATATCACAGGTGGGAGGGCGAGCACAGACCCCCTACTGCTTAGGCTCTTGGTCATGCAGTTGCAGTGTATCAAACTTCAGGTGCACAACTTGTGAATGGGGCTCAACTAGTTGCTGCAATGGTACCCAAGCCTAAACCAGCTATGGATGGTAATCCACAGAAGTTATTGGATAGATGGACTAGGTTACACCATCCTATCTTCAGGGGTGTGCGTCATGAGGATGCCCATGATTTCATTGATAGGTACAGGGATAGACTGCACAACATAAGGATATTGGAGTCGTATGGGGTTGACTTTACTACTTTCTAGCTGGAGGGCAGGGCCCGTAGATGGTGGTAGTCATATGTTCTTAGCAGGCCAACAAGTTCTCCTCCCATCACTTAGGGTCAGTTCACACAGTTATTTATAGGTATATCCCACCCTCTGAGAGGGAAAAGCTATGGTATCAGGTTGAGCAGCTTGAGCATGGTCAGATGTCTACGACCGACTATGAGATGAGGTTTTCTAAGTTATCCCGCCATGCACTGATGATATTTCCTACTGACGCAGAGAGGGTATGGAGGTTTGTTGTAGGGTTGCAGTCTGGCATTAGGGCCAACATGGCCCGAGAGGTGGAGATGTGGACTCCTTATCAGCTAGTGGTGGAGATTGCTCGTAGATTGAGGGCTAATATCTGAAAGGTAGGGAGTAGATGTAGCAAGACAAGAGGGCTCTATTCTCCGGTAAGTTCATAGGTGCCCAGGCAAGGGGTAGAGGTCAGTTTGGGAGGGGTCGGCCTAGCATGCCCCTATATTCAGCACCACCACCTGCTCGGGATGCTCCAGCGCGCCCCTATTTCAGTGCCATACTAGAGAGTTCTTACCGCCTGCCAGCTATTCAGGGTTCCTCCAGTGGTATTCAGGTCTCCAGGTTCGTTTGATTCCTATTTTAGTGCTATGCCAGAGAATTCATACCATCCACTAGCTATTCAGGATTCTTCTAGTGGGTTTATAGGCCATCAAGGTAGTAAGATACGGCACCGTGGGGTTGTTTTGAGTGTGGGTACCTTGGTCATATGAGGAGATACTGCCCTAGGTTTCGGGGCAAGACAGTGAAGCAGGTAGTAGCCCGTGATTTCAGCACCGGTTGCCCAGCTGCCTAGAGGCGGTGGGACAGACTGGAAAAGGCTATCTTAGAAGTGGAGGCCGGTTAGGGAGAGGTCAGCCAGCTACTGCTCAGTTAGGTGTAGGCTAGCCAGCCAGCACTCCAGCCATACTATATGTCCTTCTGGCTAGACCACATGCATTGGCCTTAGATGTCATTATAACAGGTATTATTTCTGTCTGCCATAGGGATGCTTCAGTGCTATTTGATCCACTGTCTACCTATTTATATGTGTCATCTCTGTTTGCTTATTTCCTGGATATTCCTCGTAAGCCTTTGGGCACTCATGTTCATTATGAGCTTTGCGGTTTCGAGACTAGAGCAGATCTCTTATTGCTTGGCATGACCGACTTCGAGGTCATCCTAGGCATGGATTGGTTATCTCCATATCACGCCATCCTAGATTGTCATGCCAAGATGGTTACATTAGCAATGCCAGGATTGCTAGGGTTGGAGGGAAGGGTTCCACAATTGATACATCAAGTCAAGTTATCTCCTTTCTGAAGGCTCGACATATGGTCGAGAAGGGTTATTTGGATTATCTAGATTATGTTTGGGACACCACCATAGAGTCTCTAACGATTGATTCAGTTCCAATAGTCTGGGATTTCACCAATGTATTTCCTTCTGACTTTCCTAGCATACCACCAGATCGTGATTTTGATTTTTGTATTGGTTTGGCTCCAGATACTCAGCTTATATCTTTTCCACCATACCGTATGGCTCCGAAAGAGTTGAAGGAGTTGAAGGAGCAGCTTGAGAAGTTGTTAGCAAAGGGGTTTATTAGACACAGTGTGTCACCTTAGGGTGCACCGGTGCTGTTTGTAAAGAAGAAGGATAGGACCATGCGGATATGTGTTGATTATCGCCAATTAAACAAGGCTACAATAAAGATCAAGTACCTATTTCCACGCATTGATGATTTGTTCGACCAGTTGCAGGGTGCCAGGGTATTCTCTAAGATCGACTTGAGATCAAGGTACCATCAGTTGAAGATTCGGGGCTCAGATGTTCCAAAGACTAATTTTCGTACTAGATATAGTCATTATGAGTTTCTGGTGATTTCATTTGGCTTGACTAATTCCCCGGCATCGTTTATAGGCTTGATGAGCAGGGTGTTCGGACATTATATTGATTCTTTTGTTATCATCTTTATTGACGACATCTCGATATACTTACGTAGTCTGGGGGAACACGAGCAACATTCGAGAGTGATATTTCAGACCTTGCAAGAGCAGAAGCTATATGCTAAGTTCTCCAAGTGTGAGTTTTTGCTACAGTCGGTGGCATTGTGTTAGGAAAGGGTATTAATATGGATCCCAAGAAGATTAAGGCAGTTCAGACTTGGCCACATCCTACTTCAGTGACTGAGATTAGGAGTTTCCTAGGATTTTAAGGTTATTACCGTCGATTCGTGTAGGGCTTTTCATCTGTTGCATCACCTCTAACTAGATTGACCCAAAATGGTGCCCTTTTTTGTTGGTCCGATGATTGTGAGGTGAGCTTTCAGAAGCTCAAGACAGCTTTGACTACAGCACTAGTCCTAGTGTTACCTTCCGGTTCGGGGATGTATACTATGTATTCCGATGTTTCACGTGTTGTCTTGGGTTGTGTATTGATGCAGGAGGGGCAATTTATTGCATATGATTCACGTCAACTAAAGATTCATGAGAAGAATTACCTTGTGCATGATTTAGAGTTGGCCGCGATTGTTCAAGCTCTTAAGATATAAAGGCATTATCTGTATGGGGTGTCATATAAGGTTTATACTAATCATCGCAACTTACAACATTTATTCAAGCAGAGGGATCTTAATTTGAGGCAGCATAGATGGCTTGAGTTACTGAAGGATTATGACATCACGATTCTTTATCCTCCGGTCAAGGAAAATGTGGTCACAAATGCCTTAAGCAGGAAAGCAGAGAGTATGGGTAGCTTGGTATTCATTCCATCAGAGGAGAGGCCACTAGCTTTGGACATTCAGTCCTTGGCAAACAGACTCTTGAGATTGGATATTTTAGAGCCCAGTCGAGTCCTTTTGTGTGTTGTTGCTCAGTCTTCATTATTGGGGCAGATCAAGGACCGGTAGTTCGATTATCCACATTTGGCCATTCTCAGAGAGACGGTGCTACAGGGTAGTGCCAAGGAGGTTTCTATTGGCAAGGATGGTGTTCTTTGACTCCAAGGTTGCCTATATGTTCCTAATGTCGATAGCTTAAGGGAGAGGATTCTAGAGGAGGCACACAATTCATGGTATTCCATTCATCTGGGTGCTACAAAGATGTATCGTGACTTGAGGCAGAATTTTTGGTGGTGGCGGATGAATAAAGACATAGCGGAGTATGTGTGATGTTCTAAACGTCAATACCACACAAGAGGGGGGGTTGATTTGTGTGGTACCCAATTTTCGCTCTATAAGAACATGGTTCTTCTAGGTGTACTTACTACTACTGTTTGCGGAATTAAAAGTACATAAAATAAAGAACACAGAGTTTTTACGTGGAAAACACCTGGCTCAAAAGGTAAAAAAACCACGACCTACTACTCAGTAGGATTTTTCCAAACTTCCATTAAATTCACTGAGCCAAAATAGCATTTACAAAACTCTTGTAAACCTAAGGATTAAATTCTAATCCCGTTGTGGCACACAGCCTCAGTTGTTGCGACAACTTCAAGTTAACTCTAACTTGAACACTCAAAGTACCTAATACAATTGCTTCTTTGAAATCTGAAAGGTACAAGTTTAAATCACCTACAACAATTGAACTAGAATAAAAGAAAGACACAATGGAATCGGTTCTTCTATCTTGTCCAAGTAGCTTTAGGAATGCACACTTGAATCTCACATGAATTTCTTACAAAATTGCCTCGCTCTTTTGCTCTCAATTTAGTTTTACTTCTGCATTTGTGAAATACCTATAAAAGAGAACAATCACTGTTATTTAATGAGTTAGTAATTAGAGTTTGATTAAGACTCAATTGTTGATCTTCCATCGAAGTTGAGTCCTTGAACAACACAAACTCCAACCCTATCCTTTATCCGGATTGTGTTCTCTTCTCATAAAGAGACTTTCGCTCCTTATCTAATATGCAACCTTTTCGATCAGTTCAGAAGATTTTGCTGCTTGATCACTGAGACTTATCTCCTTCACGTGTTTCTCACATGTATAGGTTGATAAACATTGTGCCTCACATGATGGACCTGGTCCATGACTGAGTTCATTTGTCATTCTTCAAAACTTCACCTGAACTTGGGCTAACAAATTCCCCTTTTTGATGATGACAAACTTTGTGCTTTTACTGATAAAAAAAATCTGTAAGAACTCAGCTTAACTATCAACACTTAACTTAGAATTTTAACTTATCATCAAGGACCAGATTTAATTAGGTTATAAATATCACATTATTCGAAATAAAGAGTAAAGCACAATATATCTTCCCCCTTTTGGCATCATCCAAAAGTTGCATACCCAATGTTAATCCCAGATTTTAATAATTACTCATGGCCACTAAGGCAAATGCAAGTGAAAACATGAATCAAATTATCAATAATCAACAAACATAATTGAACTATTAATATCAAAAGCTGCAAAGAACAAGAGAAACGACAGTTATTGATAAGGATATGTTTCCACAACCAAACCACAAAAAGAAAGAAAAAAACTTCCAAAACATGAGCAAAAAACTAAAACATCCTTAAATAGGGTCACTGGGGTTACTAGATAAGATCTAAAGACAAGTGCTGGAAGGCCTAGGTCTTGGAAGAACTAGATGGTTGAGATTGGAGAAGGTTTAGCATATTTTGAAGCATTCCATCACTCTTCTCCTTTTCTTTTGATAGCTCAGTTCTAAAGCCATCTCTCTCATTCTCCAATTCTGCCACACGTGCCTTAAGCCTTGCAATTTCCTTATCCTTAGTTCCCTACTCCTGAAACAAGGCCCTAACCTTGCTGTTGATGGGTGTCTTCAGAGATAAACCAGGTTCACTGGGGTGGCATTGACTGGATAGTCACAAGCTAGAAGAGTCTTGACGCCAAAATGTTCCTTGCTTGATGCCATCTCCCATTTCTTCAAAGGCACATTCAGCCTATCCAGAACAGTAGTCAATATGAACCCATATGGAGTGGCATGAGCCTTGGAGCCATTTATGACCCTTTCTAGTAATTTGACAATAAAAGCAAGCCAATTTTTCTGCATTCCTCTCACAAGGCACTCCGTAAGAACCAGGTCCATGTAGTTAGAAGTATGCCTTCTCTCCTGTCTGGGCAGTAGACACTTGTTGACAAACTCAAACAGGACCTTGTGCTCAGGCCTTATCTCACTTTTTTGCACAAACCTGGCTTCAGGCACATCTTCAGTGGCTTTAGCATCACAGAAATTCCTAGTGATTTGAAGAGCAGTAGGGAGAGATTCCAGACATGGCCAACTTTGCCTTTTATAGTCATCATACCCTGCACTAGGTATGTCCAGAATCTCACCCAGCTTGAGTGCATCAAACTCCACTTTTAATCCTTTCACCAGGCTGGAGACTACCCCATTCTTCACAGTGGGACCATGTCCTTCCACCTTTGTGCAGTAAGAGCATCCACCAACCTCCGCATTCCTGGTTCATCCAGGTCTTTCAACAGCCTTTCTTTCAAAAAAATTCCTTTGCCAAAGATGGCAAACCTGTCTTGTTCTTTCTTAGATTCCTCCTCTTCTTCTTCACCACTCCATTCTTCATCTTCCTCAGTAATTTTCACCTGCTTGCCTTTCACTGCAGATATGATTCTTTTGGCCAAAGAGGGTTCAGTAGGTACAAGTACATAGGAAAACTTCTTTGAAGAAGTCTTGGAACTTTTTAGTTTGGGTGTTGGAACCTCTTCAGTTGTCCTCTCTCTTGATGGACCAATTCCATCTCCTCTTCTTCTTCTACTACTTCAGAGCTTTCTACAACCTTTGCTTTTCCCTTCTCCCTCTTTTTGTTCTTTCTTTCTTCTAGAGCTTTCTGTAACTCCGGTTCACTTTGTTTGACCCTGCTTCTAGTAGCTCTTCCCTTAGGCATTGAAGGGACAGTAGGTTTTGGGGATGAAGTTTTGCTTTTATTGGTCGACTTGGAAGTAGTTGGAGCCTTTTGTGAAGAATCTTTGCGCTTCTTTGGATCGTAACTGGCCTCAACCCTCTTCAGAAGATCAGCCACAGTTTCCTCAGCTGATGAAACATGTTCTTCTTATTGCTTGTTTAGATGAACAAGCCCTTCAGCTGCTTCCCCAGAACCACTTCCTCCTGACTTGATTCCACTCTCTTCAACAGTCCCACAGATAGCACGAACTTTTTCTTTCCCACTACCCATCTCATCACCACTTGCTCCCTCTCTCTCTCTTTTCCTTTCTTTTTACCTCCACTCCTACTTGATTCAGCCACCTTTACATATTTAATAGGACTAATTAGAACTAACCTATTTTCAGTGCTTTCAACCACAGTAGAAAATATCACACAAGAACTTACCTCACCAGGGTTTTTGAAGTTTCTCAGTGTCAGAAGACCCATGTTCTTCACCTTCACTGGCAAAAATAAAATCTTCAGACTTAGAGTTGGAGTCAGATTCGTGATCAGGGCTTTCTTTCTTTTGGCTTGCCTTCAATCTCTCATAGACCTTTCCTTAGGGCTCCAGATGCTACAGTTTTTGTAGCCAACATTTTTTGCCTACGAAACCTAGGTTTTGGGGATTCAGTAGGAGAAGTAGATAAGTATGTGTTAGAGGGGGATGCTGGTGGGGGAGTGCCAGGATTATCTTGGGGGTTAGACATATTTCTTCGACTATGGAATTTTTTTTTTTAGAAATTTTTGAGAAGAAATAAGATTTGGGATTTCTAGAGAGGAAAATCAATTAGAACTAGAGATACAATTTTGACGGTTATGGGATTATGAAGAAGAGGTGTGGTGTGTATTTAAAGATATTAGTAGTAAGTGCAGTAATGGCAGCTTATTCAGAGGTCAATTAGATGTCTAATCAAGGTGTAATTCTAGTCTCTTAGTAATTATTAGGTATCGCTAGATTTTAGGCAAAAATCCCGGTTTTTAGAGTTGTAGGAGAACGAAACTAGTTCAATGCTCAACAAATAGAATTTCTGGGAATTTTACAAGTATAGGACTTCTACTCATGTTTGGATAATTAATCTTTCTAATTGTGCAGAGTATAGAAAACATACCTGAGCTTTCATATGAACACATACTGATGAACCAGGTTCTTCATATAGAATTCTCTTGAACATGCCTCAAATGCCATAATAGAAAAACTTTGTAAGAGATCAATGAGTCATATATGCACATGTCACAGGAGTATACTAATTAAAGTATGAAACTGAGTAAGAATTGATCTAGATATTTACACAAAGTTAGAACTCCTAACCAAAATAATTTTTTTCGTTTTTTTCATAATTTTTTTTCATTGTGTTTTCTGAACTGGACCTATTAGGTGATCTTAATCATCCCTAGTTCCAACCTGTTCCTCTCAAAGTTTTCTTTACTCAGTGCTTTAGTGAAGATGTCAGCTATTTGTTTATTAGTAGCATAGATTTCTATTGAAATCAATCCTTTCTCATAGTTATCTCTTAAAAAGTGGTGTCTAACATCTATGTGCTTAGTCCTCTTATGATGAACAGGGTTCTTTGTCATACTTATAGCAATAGTGTTATCACAGAATATTGGAATACATCCCACTTCAATTTCAAAATCTACCAACTATTGTTTGATCCATAGTAATTGAGCACAACAAGAAGTAGCAGCAACATACTCAGATTCAGCAGTAGATAGGGCCACTGAATTTTGCTTTTTGGTAGCCCATGACATAAGACATGAACCAAGGAATTGTGCCATACCTGAGGTGCTCTTTTTATCCACTAGAAAACCTGCTTAATCAGCATCAGCATATCCAACTAAATTGAAATTGCTACCTTTGGGATACCAAAGACACAAATCGGTGGTGCCTTTCAGATATCTTAGTATCCTCTTGACAGCAGTCAAGTGAGACTCTTTTGAATTTGCCTAAAAATGAGCACACAGCCCTACACTAAAAACAATGTCAGGTCTGCTAGCAGTGAGATAAAAGAGTGAACCAATCATACCCTTATACAACTTTTGATCAACTGATGAACCAGGTTCATCAACATCTAATTTAGTGGCAGTTGCAATGGGTGTGTCTATTTCTTTATATTCCTCCATTTTAAACATTTTGATTAGCTCTTTTGTATACTTCTGCTGATGGATCATGGTTCCATTTGGACTTTGTTTGATCTGCAAGCCTAATAAGAAGTTAAGCTCACCCATCATGCTCATTTCAAACTCACTCCCCATTAATTTTGCAAAGTCCTTACTTAGATTATCAGTGGTTGCCCCAAAGATTATATCATCGACATATATTTGTACAACAAGGATATCCTTACCTTTTTCTCTTAAGAATAAGGTACTATCAATTTTACCTCTTTTATACAGGAATTTTGACAATCTTTCATACCATGCTCTTGGGGCCTGCTTGAGTCCATAGTAGAGAGGATTGTCTAATTTGTACACATACTTAGGATATTCCTTGCTTTCAAACCCTTGAGTTTGTTTTACAAACACTTCTTCTTTCAGGTAGCCATTCAGGAAGGCACTTTTAGCATCCATTTGATGAAGAGTGAATTCCATGTGTGCTGCAAAAGGCTATAAGAAGTATGATTGCCTCTAATCTTGCAACTGGAGCAAACGTCTCATCATAGTCTATGCCCTCCTCTTGGATATAACCTTAGACCACCAATCTTGCCTTGTTTCTTGTAACTGTTCCATCTTTATCAAGTTTGTTTCTGAAGATCCATTTTGTACCAATGATTGATTTGTCCTTGGGTCTTGGTACTAGATGTCAAACTTGACTTCTTTCAAACTAGTTAAGTTCATCCTGCATTGCATTCACCCAATCTGCATCCTACAAAGCCTCAACAACATTTTTAGGTTCAATGATAGATAGAAAAGCATCAAAAGCACACATATTCTTTAATTGTGATCTAGTTTTAATTCCAGATGTTGGATCAGTGATAATGTTCTCAATAGGATGAGAACTTTGATACTTGTTAGGTTTCACAACCAACTGGTTTCTACTAGATGTTTTTTCCATATTCTGTTGCTGAGGAATAGGATCATGAACAAGTTCCTTTAAGGAATTTATTTCAATTCCTCTTTGATTAGTTCCCCCTATTAGGTTGCCCTGTATCAAAGAGCCTTTTCCATCACTTATTCCTTCTGTTGGTGCCACTTTGACCTGAGGTGATGCTTCAATCAAGTCCTTTACCAATCCGAAAAGCTTCTTCTTCATGTTCCTATCTCTCAGAAAGAATGTTAGTTTCATCAAATACTACATGCACACTTTCTTCTACACACAAAGTTCTTTTGTTAAACACTTTATATGCTTTGCTATGTGAAGAATATCCCAAGAATACTCCCTCATCACTTATGGGATGAAACTTACCTAGGGAGTCTTTTCCATTGTTGTGTACATAGCACTTACAACCAAAAGCCATAATATGGGATATATTGGTTTTCTCCCTTTAAGTAACTCATAGGGAGTCTTCTCTACAAGGGATATAGTCATGCATCTATTAATTATGTAACATGCAGTGTTTACAGCCTCTACCTAGAAGCTGTGAGGCAGTTTACTAGAAAGTAGCATGGTCCTAGCCACGTCCTCAAGGGTCCTGTTCTTTCTTTCAACTACTCCATTTTGCTGAGGAGTCCTAGGGGTAGAGAAGTTATGATCTATTCCATTTTCATCACAGTATTCAGCAAACTTTGCATTTTCAAATTCAGTTCTATGATCAGACCTAATGGATGCAAGTTGATTTCCTAACTGTTTCTGAGTTTTTCTAACAAAAGTAGTAAACATATCAAATGCTTCATCTTTAGATATTAGAAATAGTACCTAGGTAAATCTAGAATAATCATAAACAAGTACCATTACATATTTCTTTCCACCTCTACTCATTTTTCTCATTAGACCACAAAGATCCATATGAACCAGTTCCAACGACTTGGAAGTACTTACCATTTTCTTGGTTTTGAAGGATGATCTTACCTGCTTCCCCCTTGCACATGTCTCACAAACTTTGTATTCCTTGAACTTGATGTTGGTAACCCTATAACCAAGTCCTTGGAGACTAATTTGTTTAGCTAATTCAGACTGGCATGACCAAGTCTTTTGTGCCACAACAGGGGATCATTAACCAACACACTTGGGCAAGTGAGTTCATTTTCTGACAGAGTGGACAAATCTACAATGTAAATATTGTTCACTCTTTTTTCCTGCAAAACAATCTTGTCAGTGATAAGGTTAATCACAAAGCATTAGGTAGAGGTGAAAGCTACAAGATTACCTCTGTCACACATTTGTGCCACACTTATTAGGCTATATTTCAAGCCAATTATCAAGTAGACATTCTCTATGGAATGAGAATCTATCTTACCTAACTTTCCAACCCCAATGATCTCACATTTCTTTCCATTACCAAAAGAGACATTACCTCCTTTTAAGTTCTTAAGTGAAAGGAACTGATCCTTGTTCCCAGTCATATGTTTTGAGCAACCCCTATCCATATACCATATTTGGTTGCATCCTTTCACTTGGACCTACAAAAGAAATCAAGGGTTAGTCTTAGGAACCCAAACTAGTTTGGGTCCCTTTCTATAGGTAAAAGGATGAATCAAATTCCTTCTTGCCCATCCAGGCAGCTTACTTTTCTCTTGAACAAAGGCTTTGTTCTTTTGACTGACTTTTACTTTTGCATTACATTTAGTTTTCTAATGGCCAGTCTTGCCACAATGTGTGCATATTTTATTCTCAAGAAGTGTGAGGTACTTGCTTTTAGGGTCCCATTTTGGTGCATGAGTCTCGTAGCCAAGTCCTCTTTTATTGCTACTGTAATGCTCTTGCAACCAAGAGAGTGCAACAAAGGCCTTGTTCCATTTTCAAGTTCTATCTAGTTCATGTTTCACTTTTCCTAGATCTTCTTTTAGGACTTTAATTAGTTAATCCTTTTGTATACAATTCATCCTTCATTTTTCCTAAGTTTTCCTCTAGAGTGAGATATGTGTGATTATCTTTCTTCTTTCTAGTTCCTAGTTTCAATTTTCTGTTTTCAGACCTAAGTTCTAACACACTGGTGTCAAGTTCAAGACTAAACTTTTGCATTTTTCTTTTAGGATCACACATTCCTTAGACAGTTCTTCCTTCTCATTGTTAATTGTCTCATACTCATCAATGAAATCTAGTAATAGCTCATCTAGCTTTTCTTTATACAGAAATTTATTTTTGTCTTTGAGATGATGAATGCTTGCCTTTTGTTCATCATCTGAGTCTCCGATGGCCATAAGAGCCTATTCTTGTTCAGCTTCATCCTCTGAGTCCTCATCTGATGTTTCTCCCCAGGCAGCAACCATATCCTTTGTTGAGCCTTTGTTCCTTTTTGGTTGAACATGTTCCTTCTTCTTATTCCTTCGTTAAGCTCTTTCTTTCTTCCACTAAATTTCTCATTCAGGGTAGTTCTTGATCATGTGGTCAGTCTTACCATACTTGTAGCAACCCTCATTGATCTGTTTCTCAGGAGACCTTGGTTTGTTGAAGGTTGTACCTCTTGAAGAACCCTTCCCTCTCATAAGGTACTTTTTGAAATCTCTTGTCATCATAGCCATTTCATCATCCTCTACCTCTGAACCTTCAGCAATTCTAAGAGCCAGACTTCTTTCCTTTTTGGTTGTATCCATCTTCATGATTTTCCTTCTCAATTTATATGCAATGAGATTTCCAATTAGTTCATCCAGCCTAAGGGTAGCAATATTCTTTGATTCTTGAACAGCAATGACTTTGCTTTCCCATGAGACTGGCAGAACCTTGTTAAGATTTTCTCAACCTTGTCTTCTTCAAGAATAATCCTTCCAAGAGATTTAAGTTCATTTGTTAGTGTAGTGAACCTTGTATACATCTCTTGAATTGTTTCTCCTTCCTTCATAGTAAATTTCTCATATTGAGAATACAGCAGTGTTCCTCTAGAACTCTTCACTTGAGGTGTTCCTTCATGAGCCACTTGCAAGGTGTCCCAGATTTCCTTAGCAGTGGTACAACTTTGGATTTTGTTGTACTCATCAGGACCTAGTCCACATACAAGCCATTTCTTTGCTTTAGCATTTTTCTCCCACTTCCTCAGGTCTTCAGCAGTGTAGTCAGCCCTTGTCTTTGGCACATCAACTCCTTCAGCATTCTTCTTTATGTTTGCTAGGGGACCATTAGTGACTATGTCCCAGAGTTTATAGTCTTCCTCTATGATGTGATCTCTTATCCTGTTCTTCCACCAAGAATAGTACTGACCATTGAAAAATGGAGGCCTAGCAGTGGATTGCCCTTCCCAGTTCCCAGGTGGTGCACTCATGTTGATCTTCTCCTAAAGTGTTAGCATCTTCAAGGATAACCTGCTCTGATACCAATTGATGCTCTAAATGTCAATACCACACAAGAGGGGTGTGATTTGTATGGTACCCGATTTTCTCTATAGAAGAACCTGGTTCTTCTAGGTGTACTTACTACTACTGTTTGTGGAATTAAAAGTACATAAAATAAAGAACACAGAAATTTTTATATGGAAAATACCTAGCTCTAAAGGTGAAAAAACCACGACCTACTACTCAGTAGGATTTTACCAAACTTACACTAAAATCACTGAGCCAAAATAATATATACAAAACTATTGTAAACCTAAGGATTAAACTCTAATCCTGTTGTGGCACACAACCTCTGTTGCGACAACTTCAAGTTAAGTCTAACTTGAACACTCAAAGTACCTAATACAATTACTTCTTTGAAAGCTAAAAGGTACAAGTTTAAATCACCTACTTCAATTAAACTATAATAAAATAAATACACAATGGAATTGGTTCTTCTATCTTGTCCAAGTAGCTTCAGGAATGCACACTTGAATCTCACATAAATTGCTTGCAAAATCGCTTCGCTCTTTTTCTCTCAATTTAGTTTTACTTCTGTGTTTGTGCAATACCTGTAAAAAAGAACAATCACTGTTATTTAATGAGTTAGTAATTAGAGTTTGATTAAGAGTCAATTCCTGATCTTCCATCGAAATTGAGTTCTTGAACAACACAAACTCCAACCCTATCCTTTATCTGGATTGTGTTCTCTTCTTATAAAGAGACTTTCACTCCTTATCTAATATGCAATCTTTTCGATTAGTTCAGGAGATATTGCTTCTTGATTACTGAGACTTATCTCCTTCACGTATATCTCACATGCATAGATTGATAAACATTGTGCCTCACGTGATGGACCTGGTCCATGACTGAGTTTATTTGTCATTCTTCAAAACTTCACCTGAACTTGGGCCAACAATGTATCTAGGTGTTTGAATTGCCAGTGGGTTAAGTATGAAGACCAAAGGCCAGGTGGCCTATTAAACAGATGCCTATACCTGAGTGGAAGTGGGAGCGCATTACTATGGACTTCGTAGTTGGGTTTCATCGGACCTTGCGGAAGTTTGATACAATGTGGGTCATTATTGATAGATTGACCAAGTTGGCACACTTTATTTCGATTGTGACTACTTATACTTCAGAGAGGTTGGCTCAGATTTACATTCGGGAGATAGTCTGGTTGCATGGTGTGCCTGTTTCCATCAAATTACATAGAGGCCCTCAATTTGCTTCCCATTTCTGGAGAGGCATTCAGAGTGAGTTAGGGGCCCATGTGGAGCTTAGCACATCATTTCATCCTCAGAATGACTGACATTTGGAGTGGATAGTTCAGATTTTGGAGGACATGCGTAAAGCATGTGTGATTGACTTTGGAGGGCAGTGGGATTAGTTCTTGCCCTTGGCAGAATTTTCTTACAACAACAACTATCAGTCCAGCATCGAGATAGCTCCATTTGAGGCTTTATATGGTCGGCGATGTCGTTCTCCTATCGGGTGGTTTGAGCATGGTGAGGCTAAATTGTATGGTAAATACTTGGTAAAAGATGCCTTGTAAAAGGTGAAGTTGATTTAGGAAAGACTTCGCACAACACAGTCCAGACAGAAGAGTTACGTGTATCAGAAGGCACGTGATGTATCATTCATGGTCGGTGAGAAGGTTCTCTTGAAAGTCTCACCAATGAAGGGTATTATGAGATTCGGGAGGAAGGGCAAGTTGAGCCTCAGGTTTATAGGCCCGTTTAAGGTGTTGAGGTGAGTTGGGGAGGTTGCTTATGAGATCGCTTTACCTCCCAGCCTGTCATGAATTTATTCAGTTTTTCACGTATCTATGCTTTAGAGGTATCACCCCGACCTATCCCATGTGCTAGACCTCAGCACTATTCAGCTAGATGAGAGCTTGGGCTATGAGGAGGAGCCAGTTTCCATTATTGATAGACAGGAGCACCAGTTGAGGTCTAAGATGATTTTTGCAGTAAACGTCCAGCGAAGGCTCCAACCAGTCAGGGAGGCGACTTGGGAGTCCGAGGAAGTCGTGCAGAGCAGACATCCGCACGTGTTCAACACTTAAGATATGAATCAAAACCCATTCGAGGACGAACGTGTGTTTAAAAGATGGAGAATGTAATGACCCACCAAGTTGTTTTGATTTTTAGAACACCGTTGCCCTATATAAGACTTCCCGTACTTGTTTTTTCTAATTTATGGCTTGCCGGAATGGTTGGTTCGGTATTTGGAAGAGTTTGGGTTAAAATCGAAACATTTGGTTCGTCAAGTTCGTCAAGGTTGGCTTAAAAGACCAAGTTTGACTTCGGTCAACCTTTTGAGTAAACGACCTTGGAATCAGGATTTGACATTTCTAATAGGTTCGTATGATGATTTCAGACTTGGGTGTATGTCTAAATCGGGTTTTGGATGACCCGGGTGTGTTTTTGTTCCTAATGGTGAAATTTGATTCCTTAAGGATTTTGAAATTCTTAAATATTTTTTTTGGAGTGGGTTTTTGTGTTATCGAGGTCCGAACAGAGTTCCAAGATCGGGAGTAGTTCCATATTGCCATTTAAGACTTGCACACAAAATTTGATATCAATCCGACTAGTATAAGTATGTTTCGTAGAATTGGAAGTAAATTGAAGAACTTGAAGTTTATAAGTTTGATTCAATTAGTTTTAGGGGGTGATTCTTAGATTTAGCATTGTTTCGGGCGTTCCAAGGGTTCGAGCAAGTCCGCTTTATGATTTCAAACTTGTCAGTATTTTCGGGCGGGGCCTTGGGGCCCCGAGCGTCAATCGGACGAGGCTCGAGTGAAGTTGAAAAATTTTGGAAGGAGCTGAAACTCCAGGTATTTGTCATAACCGCACCTATGGTTGGTGAGCCGCAGGTGCAAGAGCGGTCGAGCTCTAGCAGGTGCAGCCAAGGGGGAGGAGCCTGGGAACCGCAGATGCAGCTCCTTTTCTGCAGAAGCAGAATTGTAGGAGCGGCCCTCAGAACACAGAATCGGTCCCAGCCAGCCCCCAGCCCAACTCTGCAGATGCGGGCTACCCCTCACAGAAGCGAGACCGTAGATGCGATCCCCTAAACATAGGTACAAAAATCGTTGAAGGCAGTGCCTTCATTTAATACGAGAATGTGTCATTTTTGACATATTTCCTTCATTGTTTGGGCGATTTGGAAGCTTCCAAAGAGGGTATTTCCACCTAGCATTGAGAGGTAAGTTATCCCTACTTATTGTGAGTTTAATACTTGGGTTTTGGGTAAATTAACACATAAAAATTAGTGAAAATTTATGAGATTAAAGTAAAACCCAGGGTTTTGATAAAAACAAGATTTAACCATGAAATTTGTTATGGAATAAAGTAGAAATCATGTATTTTTGATCCTTATGTTATACAGAACAACTTTCTACAAAACAAATCGGAATTCGGGCACGTGGGTCCTGGGATGGATTTTAGGAAATCTTATGTTTAGGATTGGGAAATTACTTTAATAGTTAGAATGTGAACTGTTGAGTTTGTATTGACTAGTTCCTACCTCATTTAATTTTTTTGGATCGTTCAGCTCTAAATTGAGGGTTTGAGCACATTCTTTCTATTGGAAGTATGCTTTGAAGCGAGGTGAGTCTCCTTTCTAACCTTGTAAGAGGGAATTGTCCCCATAGGTGAGTTAACTGATTATGCACTCCTAATTGTGGGGGCTACGTACGCACGAGGTGATGAGAGTCCATGCGTAGCTACTATTATGTTAATTGTCCGTGTAGTTTAGGACTCGTATCATGCCATATTTCCAAATATTTATATCCTTTTATGGTAATGATATCACTTATGACATGTTGGGGATTGAAAATAAATAAATAAATAAATATATATATATATATATATATATATATATATATATATATATATATATATATGAATGTATGAACTTACTTGAGGACTTGTATGAATTTATTTGACTATGAATGCACCTTTATGTGCTTTCTTGATAATAATAGATATTTGCGGGTCGGCCTGATCGCTCGGTAGAAATAGATATATCTATGATTCGCTCCATTCGACCCTCTAGCAGTGCTTAGTTTATTTTATGTTGGACTGGATCGTACGACCTTGTTAGTCTATATAAGTCCACCAAACTATAGAGTACCAGGTCCTCTATGAGATGATACGTAGAATGAAGTAAAGACTGAATGTAAAGAAGGCAAGAGATTTTCTACGTGGAAAAATCCCATACAAGAGGATCAAAAACCACGACCTACTCTTGTAGGCTTTTAACTCTATTAACTTGTAATCTACATATTACAATCCACTTTGCGAACACCCTATTGCAAAGACTTCAAACTAACTTGTGACGCAACCACCACAAGCCACTCTATAACTCTCCTAGTTACAAAGTATTTAAACTTATGACTATCCCTGGTCACAACATAAACTCAAATATTTACGAATTTGATTTGTTCCTAAGACAACGCTTCTAAGAAAGCAAACTAGGAATTACAATGATGAACAAATAACAAGACTACAACTCAACTATAGATGTACGTAAACTCATTTAGAAATTGATCCTTAGTGGATTTGTCTTCTTATTCTTGACACACCAGTGACTTCAATACCGGATGAATACTTTTGCTTCTTGAGAGAATATCACTGAATGCACGAAGAATGGTGTGTCTTGCACCAGGTTGTTTTATCACAAAAGATGGCACAATGGATAGTGATTTCAACTCTTGGTGTACACTTCTTCCCAAAGAAAAGTGAATATTGTACTCTCTACACAACCACTTCTGGGCAGTTGCGTTCCAGCTAGATAGTGGACTTTGTACATCTATCAGGACATACCAACGGACCAGGTCCTAGTTGTGTTCCTCTTCTGTGACAGTTTCCAGATGGTCACTTTCTTCTACTATGATCCAGCTGTGTACTTGACTTGTACTTCTATCAGAGAACCCTAAGGGAGCAGGTCCCTGTTGTGTTCCTCTTTATATTGATTGTGTACAGTCACTAACTTGTTTGTGTCGGAGAACCCTAAGGGACCTTGTCACTAGGTCCCTGTTGTGTTCCTCCTTGTGATCGTTCATCCATTTGTTGATTTTCATACTTCGACCAATTCACATAAAATGTATATCCTGTGGGCCAGGTTCTCAATCTGGTTCTTCAAAACAAGATCATCAAAACATAAAGCTAAGTCATTGAAAACCCATCAATTTCCCACTTTTTTTATGATGACAAACTTAGGCATGGACAGTATTTGTTAAGAGCAGAAATAACTAGATGAGATGCCATGAATTATACGAAGTTCCCCCTTACTCGCAAAGTTGTTAGTTCCCCATTAATCTCAGACTTGATAACCCCTCATGCATCTTACTCTCACCTACACACTTCATACTACTTTCCTCCTTTTGGTATCATTAAAAAGAAACAAGAGGGTAATAAGCATAAAGAAGTCTAACACAGCTAGCTCATACCACATATGTGCACATAACATGACATAAAAGAGAAGCCAGAGGAACACAATATCGTTTAGGCAACAAAAAGGGAGCTGTTTTATTAATTTTTGCATTGGACTGAGCAATTCAGAAGCAGTAATGGTTAAGATCAACATGCCATCACAAAAACAAGAAAATAAAATTAAAACAGCAGCCACAGGATGTTGGAGCAAAAATAGCTTGACATAGAGAGGGGCCTAGGGGACACTAAAGGAAGGAGTACTTTATTGACTAGTTCAAAAAAAAGCTGGTACTTAGGAAGAAATGCCTTCTTATGCACCTGTTCCCCCTGTTGGATAGCTTGCTCTTTCATAATAGCTCTCCGAAATTTGACTCTACAGATACCCTTGGCTGGGGAGATACCTTCACACGGAATTCTGAGAACCTTCCCCAATGTTGAAGCATCGAGTACAATGTCTACTCTATTTACGAGCGCACAGATGTGATCCCCCTCAACAGTGAAAAGAGATGCGTAGAAGGTTTATGCTACATCTTCATACACCAGAGGCATGATCCCTTCAAACAAGTGTTCCCATTGTTAAAATTCCATAATCTCCAGAATTTGTCTCATGCCTGCCATCTCCGAAATTGCTGGATCAAATATACGACCCCATAACACTTTCTTATTTTTTAATCTCTGATGCCAAAGACCACCATCACAGGTCATGGAACTTATCGAACCAGGTTCTTTAACAGTTTCCCTTTTTTGTTTGCTAGGCTCTTCTGCAGTCTTTATTTTCCAACTTGTTATCCCCATAGTAATGTCCTCAAATACGGCTAGCTCAGTTTGACTCAGTTTTGAATTGTTGTTGTACTTCACGGATGACCCTTTCTGTTCCTCAATATTTCCTCGACTATCATAGATTGTTGTACTAAGGAACTAGGTTCCCTAAAAGCATCTATGTCTGTCCGGTTTACTGACACCCTCTTGATGAAATCCTTTGAATTCATTTTCCTCTTTTTCCATGTCTTGACACTCCTCTTACTTTTCTGTAATGAGGATTCAAAATTCTCTTAATGTAGTGACCTGGTGGTGGGTGATTTGAAGGAAGACTCTAAAAGCTTGGAGTGAACAGGAGGTGTAGGAGTGAGTTTGCATGGAAGAGAATCAAGTTCATTAGAAGGCTTTTCTGAGAATATCTAATGAGCCAAGGACTCGAGGAGTGTTGTGGTTCTTATATCTCCTAGGAATGGAATTTATTCCTCTTGGTACTTAGAGGAGAGATATGCTCACTCATTTATCAGACTCTCAGCAGCTATAGCCATGATATTGTAAGCTGCTTCCTTTTCTGGTGACTCCTCGAGAGTCACTGAGTCCAACATGGAGGAGTTCAGATATTAGTCAGGATCATCCTCGGGGGCTTCTGATACTTGAGGAGTAAGACCTCATGCGTATTCTTTGATGATATCGTAGGATTGACTAGACATAGGATTCTCAAAATAATGGTAAACAAGGTTTATCATAAATGGAAAAACTGTAGGAGTGTAGGAGGAACAAGGAGTGAGTAAGGTGGTATAGAGCATGAAATAATGACACTCTGGGGATGATTTTACAAATAATGATAAAGTGGGAGCGGTGTCAATTGTGGGAGAATGAGACAATTGTTCGATCGCCATTAGATGAGTACTTGGTAGACAAGTAGAGAGAGAAAGAGAGAGATGACGAGAAGATCATAGCTATACAAAGGCGAAGAAGGTTCATGACTTGTCGTAAGAGAGAAAGAAAGTTTTATTGGAAGAAGGTCTAATGATGAGTGAAGAGTGAAATAAGTTCTGAATAGTTCTAAAAATAGCGGTAAGTTTGTGCGGAAGTGTTATCGTGCAGAGGGGATGAAAGGATTTCAAAGACAAGACATGACATGTAGCGTTGAAAAGTCAGATGATGTGGCAGTTGATTTACAAAATATTTTTCCCTTTTATTGTTCAGAGAGGGCATGCAGAATTAAACATATTACTACTAACGTGAGATACAGGAGCCTGATGCCAAAGCATTCTTTTGAACATAGATTTAGCAGCTCCCCTCTCAAAGTTCATAGCTGTATCTTTAGCTTCTATGATCGTCATGCATGTTTACCTACAACGGTATTGATGTGAGTTAGGCTTGGTCAGAAAACACTTTAGCTATCTTTACCTGAAGGTGGCTTACACAGCCAACAGATGGAGGATCAGGTTCTTAATTAGATTTTTGTGACCCCGTCTTCACCTTGATTTATCCGGAATATTCTCTACTTGAGGCTTTAATGCAGATATCTGGAGTTTGGTCTTCTCTTCTGCAATTCTTTCCACCGATCAATCGCTTCTTCATATTGACCCTCAGAAGATGATCTCTCCCTTCAATGTGTTTGAAATTTCTCTCTAGTTATTGATGAGGTCATTCAGTTTTTTTTTCCTTGTCTCCTAGAAGATGAGACATGAATCATGACAAGTGCACTTTGGTTTTCCAATTTGAGACAGAAGTTGATTGAAGAGAGAGAGATATGGAGGTTAATTTGATTTCTCGGCACTTTGTGTTTTGCTGCTTGTGCAGTGCCATGAGCTGCATCTTTATTTTTCCTTTAGCTTCAGTAGTAGTGGGTGGCGTACCAGCTTATTTATAAGACATGGAGGATGATGTTGCATTGTCTTTCTCTAGTCTCCTTCATCTTGCTCACTTTATCATCCTCCCTATTTGAAGCCTTAGCTATTTCTTAGAGACATGATTCGTTCATCATATTGATCCTTACCGTTTCTTTCTTGGTAAGGGAAAGTGTCTTGTTGAATACCCCATGAGCACCTCCAACCATTTAATGTGCCCTTTGTTCGAGACCTTGTGGTGTGGATTCTACCCCAGAGGGATTCCTTCGCTCGTCTTTTTGCATTGAGCTTCCCAAGCTGATCCTTTCTGTTGTCAAGAACAAGTCATTTTCTTCCGACTGGCATCTCCTAGTGGGTTTTGATTTAGGAGGGACCTGGTCCAACACCTGTTCTCAAAGTAGAGAGCAGTATTCATTCCTTTTGCCCAGAATTTCTTAGCAATTCCTTAGGCGATGAGCACTGTCCATGCACTATTTTCCTATTTTGTTCTTTCTTTAGCTACGCCATTTTGCCGTGGTGTCCTTGGTGTTGAGAAATTTTGCTTAATACCTTCTCCCTCTCACCCCCCCTCCATCATTTTTGTGAGCTCATGTCCAGGTGACACTTGAGTTTGGCAGACCACGAACCATGTCTAGCTGAGTTAATTTATTCGGAGGTGAGAAGTTTGCATATACCAATCCTTCATGCCTTTGTTGCGATTTCACTCATCTCATACCGCTAGCTTGTGGAGATTCATGATTAGTAGCAGTGAATGTTCTTGTTTCCTTTGTCCATTGAGACTACTTAGCGAGTTATCAGATCGGTGACTACATTTTTTAGGCCATTCACATACTACTCGTTCCCACTCAAGTGCCAAAAGAACCTTTTTGCCTTTTTATTCACTGAGAATGTACCCTTTACTTCCTTTTCAAGGATACATTCCCTTCCTGCAAGGCTTTCAGTAAGAAGAAATTCATGATGTTTTCAGCTTGTGCTTTAAACATCCACTGTCCTTAGTATATTGCAGTCCGCTTCCTCTCATTGCTCCCTGCTTATGCACATCAAGGGTTATACTTAGGAACCCAAACTAGTTTGGATCCCTTGTTACTATAAAAAAGATGAATGAGGGATTTCCTAGTCCACGCAGGCAACATCCGCTTTTTGTGAGTGGTATCTGGTCCTTTGCTAGTAGTCACTCTATGAGTTAACACTTTGTTTTTCTGAGTAGATTGAATCCTAGCTTGGCAATTTTCTTTAAAATGCCCATTGTTCCCACAGTGAGTACATAACCAGTTATCAGGTACAGTGACATACTTGTTGTGCGGGTTGTAGGGAGTTTTCTCCCTTTAGAACCGATGCCCTGCTTGTTCCCACTATTGTTGAGATACATGGCAGTGGCAACATTTGAGGACCAGGTCCACTTCAGGGATTTCTCAAGATCATTTCTTACTTTCTCCAACTCAGCTTGGAGTTGCTGATTCCTCTCGAGTTCACTGCAGAGACTGCTTTCTACAACATTTAACTCATTTTCAAGCAATATGTGTGACTCACTGGCTACTTCATTCCCTTTCCCAAGACTTACATTCATGTGTTCTCTATTGAGTCCCTCAACGGTTTCCTCTAGATCAGTGCATATTACTAACAGGTCATCCCTTTCAACTTCAGTAGATGCAACTCTTTCTTCTAAGGTCTGTTTCTCATTGTTAAGGCCTTCTATTATTTCTTTTAGATCAACAACTACTACCATTAGATCGTCACTCTCATTTTCCACACTAGTTATTCTTTCATTCAAGGCTTCCTTATCTTGTTCAAGATTAGCTATGGTCTCATTTAAGTCCACTACACAAACAACTAGATCATCTCTAGATTGTTCGGCCTCTCCTAGTTCTATGGTCAGGATCTCCTTATCATTTACAAGACTATAATAGGCATCAATTAGGACATTATATAAAGACCTTATCTTCTTAGAAGAATAGGATTTTATATTTCTCTGAACATCCCTAAAGTTTACCTCATCGTCTTTATCTTCTTCATCATCATCTGACTGAGCTATCAGCGCGAACAGTGAATCGTACTTTGTTGCTTCAGTTTCCACTGCCATCATGGAACTGTTTTTGCATCTGATTCCTTTTTGGATTCACTTGAGGAGTCTCCCCAAGCAGCAATATCCTGCTTAACGATATTGTCTGCAGCACTTTTTTGATTGACTCTTTTATCTGAAACTAGATTCCTTTTTCCTGCTTTGTCAGGATTTTACTTGTACAACTCCTGTTTCGCGAGTGGGCAGTCTTTGCTGAAATGCCCTAAATTTCCACATCTGTGGCAGAGATCATTGTTCCTTGTTTTACTTGAACTGCCCCACTTTGGTATGCCACCATTTCTTCGAACCATGTTTTGAGATCTCTTTGTAAGATAGGCCATGCCACTATCTTTATCATTTGAATCACTGCTTTCAGCCTTAAGCACTATTGATATTCAATTATTTCCTATATATATTTT
This sequence comes from Nicotiana glauca, assembly GCA_026770625.1. Taxonomy (NCBI): domain Eukaryota; kingdom Viridiplantae; phylum Streptophyta; class Magnoliopsida; order Solanales; family Solanaceae; genus Nicotiana; species Nicotiana glauca. The sequence goes on from MU731842.1 coordinate 95,508, forward strand.
ATATATACAGAGTACCTTCAAAATAGCATATATGTACATATATAAGCATATCCAAGTGTTTCCTTTTTTTTCTTAATTTTAAAAGATTTTTAAATCAATTTATTCCACTATTTTTATCCATAAAAATCCAATAATTATTTCTAAATTTTCATTTTTGGTGATTCATTTGTTGAACTTTTATGTTTTTATCATTTCATTTATTATTTTTTAAAGCTAATTGCAATATTAGCCAGTTTAAGGTTTAAATTGGTATCACCTTTATAAAATGGGATCCTACATTTTTAAACTGTTATTTATATATTATACATCATATTAGTACCTTAATTTATTTCTAGAAATTAATTTATTATTTTTTATAAATCAAAGAGGGAAAATTGGCTATTTAAATGTTATCCCAATTTCATTTCGATTATGGCCCAATTCTGACCCTATTGAACACCCGACCCAATTCCAATTTAATTCGACCCAAACCTATTTCATAACCCGCACACTTGCCTGTTTTAATCCAGGCCGTTGATCAGATCAACAGCCAATAAACACCCTTACCTTAATTAATTCCAAACTACCCCTTAAACCCTATCATTTCTCACAATACGCAGCCTCCGAATCCCTCATCTCCCAAATCCTCTCTGAAACAACCCCAAACCCTAGTCGCTGCCACCCTAAGCCACCCTAATCCATGGACGTCCAGGGTCATCGGAGACCTATACCGGCCTTCTATGGCTTCTATGTATTTGGTTCTATGGTCTCATTACCAGAAACTGAAGGGATTTGGTCTAGTCTTTGCTCGTTGACCTTTCTCCGGTCATCTTTGACCTTTCTCCGTCCAGCCATGGTCATTCGAGTCAGACCTTTGACTCTCCTGTTTAGATCGGTAACTTTCAAAGCCTTTCTCATTGCCTTTGGGTTCTTCTGAAACCCTAATCTCTAAGACCTTTTCGACTTCTTTCAGATCCACCTTAGATCCATGATTGCCATGAGTTTTTAAGCATCTTCTCGAAGTTTCTTTAACTTTGCTTTCAAAAAGACTCTTCATCTTTTCCGACTAGGGTTTTCCTTCAAGTTTTTCTTTTAAAAATCTTTTCTTTGATTTTTATGTGTCTGTGGTCCTACTATGTTTGTTCATGTTATTCTCCTATCTGAGTTAGCATATTGAAAACCCTCGTTACTTTGGGTTCATTTGAGTTTCTGAGACTATTTGCTAGTATCTATTTGATTTATCTGTTATCATCTTTAAACTCGATTGTTGTTAAAATAACTTCTTTGGGGTTCATTCGAGTTCTGAAATAATCTGTTAGATAAGTGCTTGTTTGGTTAAGTTCTTGTTCGATTTATTTGATTATCATCTTTTAAGCTTGAATATTGCTGAAGAACACCTATGTCTTTGGGTTTAAAACTGTTCGTTTGATACCTAACTCGATTTGAAAGTTCCTTGTTTTAGAACCTCTTTACTTTATGTGATTCCTCTAATTCTGGAATCTTACTATCTTTAAAACTCGACTCTACTTGAATACCCTAACCTTTCAGAAGAGTTTTCTCATCTTTTACTGTGAGACCCTTCGCATACTGCTGATACTCTATTTTTCTTCACTATTAATTCAATGTGACTTGACCTATTAGACTATCATGCTTCGAATGTTTGCTATCTATTGAACTTTGTGCTACTATTGCATGTTGTTTCTCCTGCCAATTGGTTTGGCCTCGCATGTCTGTTATTTGTGCACTCTATTTATAAGTTGAGGTTCCTTCGTTGGCTGATCTTCAATCTTGGGACCGATTCCAAACTTTTCTTTTGTGAACTCTAATTTCACTCGCCTATTAAAGTTAATTGATCCATGTCCTTATTTTCCCTTGCTGAATCTTTTTCCCAAAATAAGTGTATTTATGTACTTGGACTCGATAGCTTACTTAATATTTTACTACTTCTATTATGGCAATAATCAGTCTGCTTACAAACCGATTTTCTTTCCTTATTTTGAATCTGTTAGCCCCATTAAACAAGTGATTCCTCAATTAAAAGGGAATCACTTGGTTGATTGATTCTAACAGATGATTGTTTCCATAGTTTTATTGAATTTTACTTATTACCTTATTTCTCACATGTTTTCAAAAGGCTATAAATACCATGCGCTCCTGTTCTTTCAAAGACATAAACACAAGGAATAAAATACTTGAGTTCAGGCACACACTCCGCTAAAATATCTCTCTTTTCTCTGTTGCTACTTGTGTTGCTGCCTTACCTAGCTAGCTGAAAGCCAAGGCTAGGCTGTGGGATGCTTGCTTACTTTTTCTCTCTGCATTTGCATCTTTACTGGTATATTCTAAATAATTTTTAGCATAAAAACAACATGTTTATTTACCATATCTTTCACCCTTGTTTGTTTCATGTTTGTGTTTAATCAAGTCCCATTATTAAGCATGTTGTAACCCGCCCTTTCTATTCTGAATCAATGCTTTCTTGCGTTTGAATTTTTTCAGTCGCTTATGAGTCCTAAACCCCTATAACCCTTATGTATTTAGTATCTTTTGTTGGTTTGGGACATGGAAGCATTGGACATTGCTGTGCATGACCCAAACATGATCCCCTGGGAACATAACCTCCATATCCCCTCTATATGTTGTGTGTTCTATTTGGTTTATGGGCATGCCAGCTCCATCTATTGTCGTGTATGCCCAAACCTGATCCCTGCCTAAGAATATATGCCCTTTGCAATGTATTCCCAAACCCCTAACCCCCTTTTGTATGAAAATATTAACTATGTGCTTTACTACTACTATTTTTCCATCACCCTTTACTCCTCTCCATTCTCCAGTCAGTTTTAAATCTCAATTCCTACACTTCTACCATATTCTTAGACTTAAGTTCTGGCCCTCCTGTGTGAGCCTTGCCTTGGGAATCATGAGCTCCATCTGAACTTGGACACATAAGGGTTGGCCCTTCCACACTGCACTCATCTCTATCTGGTTTTGCAAACTTGGGTGTAAGCACTGCCCGGGGTCCGTTGAGACCCTTAGGGAACTCTGACACACCCAGGTCTAAGAAAGGCATTGAAATCGATGGCAATTGCAATGTTTAATTATGTAAATCAGACAGGAAGTCAAGAATCAGTCTTCCTCTAGTTGTAACTTCTTTTATTTTATAATTTTTTTATGTAATTCTTTATTTTGGTCTGTAATAAACACTCGGGGTTGGCTAGTGGAAAAGGGATGGGTAATTATGCATGCTCAAGGGTAGAAAACATGCTATATGATTTCTGTTCTGAATGATTCAATTCTGTAATTTAGAAAGCATGCCTATAGGACTGGTTTTAAATCATGCATGTCATATTCTGCATTTAGGCACCATGTCTGTATGATTTATTTTGAATTAGGTATATTCAACTTCATATCTAGATAACCTGCATATAGGACTAGTTTAAAATTCTTCACTTTTGCTACCACTTAGACACCATGCTCTAGGATCTAAACGGCTATAAGCAGATATCACGTTCATAATTTATAGATATCATTTTTATAGGGGATTAAATCAGCAACTAGATATCATGTCTATAGGGATTAAATCAGCAACTAGATATCATGCCTATAAGGGGTTAAATCAGTAATATTATATATCATGCCTATAGGAATTAAAATCAACAATAATGGATACCATTGTCTGCAGAATCTGAAACTAGTCTAATTTATAATCACTTTATTTCTAAACCAATTTTTTTAAGTAGCCTAATCTCCTTATTTAACGATTAGCAAGCATGTCTATAGGATTTCAAACCATTCGCTTTTAAATTTGTTACTGCTTTGCCACACTAATCAATAATAGATGTCATGTTCATAAGATCTTACCAAAACACTTAGGCAAACCTTAGGTAATAACAACAAATAAAACTAAGCCTGTTCTTGTTAACTAGTAATTGCTACAACCAGCAGGCAGACCTAATTCAGACTTCTTATCTGAGTTACATAATAAATTGGTCTGCTTCAACAACTATAATCCCCTTGCCTTAATGTTTTTTTAGATTCAGACCTTGATTGTTATTTGATTCAAGTTATTTGACTGCTTTGTTTGAGGAGGTATACATGAGCCTTCCGTGTTTTATGTGCTTCCCCCTTTTTAATCTGCAGTCCTATGTGTTTTGTATGTCGCCTTAGCTTTTTCACCTTTTGAAACTTCAAAGTTAGCCTAACATCCCCCCCCCCTTTAGGAATAGTAGTCCTAAGTGCCTCTGTGACTGATAGGAATGGGACGGGTAATAGCATCTAATAGTGGCCGAGACCAATATGCGCTTTAGTACATTAATGAGGTGGGAAGGGTAGATATGGATATGATGACCAGTACGCTAATACCACGTGTAGCCCCTCTTTTGAGGAGTGATTAGCGGGTATTGCATTGATGTGATCCATATTACAAATAAACCTAGGACCCCCCCCCCCCTTCCTCTTTCCTTTTTTTCTACACACTTGTAACTTCTTTTCAAAAATCCGCCTTTTAATGCTTGCTCTTTCAAGATTTGTTTTACTTTCAAACATTTTTGTATTAAAATCCCCTCTTATTTAAGCCTTGTCTTTTTACATGTTAATTGCACCAAATTCACACAGAACTATCTGGCTGAGAACCGTACTATTGGATCCTGAGGGGTGCCTAACACATTCCCTTAGGATAATTTCAAGCCCTTACCCTATCTCTGGTTATCAAGCAAAGTTAGAAATGAACCTTGTAGGTGTCCTAATGCACCATAAATCATTAGGTGGCGACTCTTCAAATGCAAAACCCAGTTCCAAAAAAGAATGAGTTTCCCCATACCCAAAATGTCATAAACCCGATCTACCAATGCTAAGAGGGAAAAAAAGGGGGCGCAACAGCATGGCGACTCTGCTGGGGATATTAGGCTTTTACCATTTGAGATTGTTCTTGTGAATTTGTACCTTACCTTTATATGCAATTACTTATTTAAATTCCTTTAAGCATTTAATCTCTTTTACAAGGCAAAACTGACTTATCTTCTTTGTCTCTTTTCTTTATTGCTGCTTTAAATTATAAACTGTTGTATATATGCTTTCTTATCATGCAAATACGTGACAACATGCTTTATAATTATTGCATAATCATGTTCAGTATCATATTCCACTCGTGACAAATAAATACCATAGCAAAGCTTATGATGAGTGGTTGCGCTCTTCCTATATTATTACCCTCTAAATTCGAAAAGGCAGATTTGCGGTAAAACTAGTCGATCAATGGTGTAGTCGAAGGTTCCGTGCCTTTTCCTCTTGAGTTGTCCACTCAAGGTACCAGTCTAAAACCTCATAGAAACCTTACTCTGTTCAAACTGTGCATGCATCATGGTCAAACCTAGCAGGGTCAGTTATGTTGCCCACACAATGATCCTTTAAGATAGCCTTGTCCAAAGTCCACTCGCTTTCCCTAAACCCAAACGGACATCACCATGTTCTGTGTATTTATTTGGAGAACTAGAATGTGTCATGCTAATTGTTGGTATTAAATAGTCGAGTTAGGTGGGGGTAAGGGTCTAACCTTATTTATCTTGCAGAAATATGAGACACGAAGTGCCTAGAATCAGTATAGTCACCAGCATCCATCCAAGGTTGCTTAGCTGGTGGAAGGGTCTTCACTCTAGTGATCAAGCTCTCATCCGAAAATATCTGGGAAATCTACCACCCCTTCTGGAGATCCAACCTAACAACAAAATCGTAGAAGCTATTACACTATTCTGGGATTGTGAAAGGGTTGTATTCCGCTTTGGGGACATTGAAATAACACCCCTGTTAGAGGAGATAGGAGGATTAGCTAGTCTAGTCTGGGAGACTCTGGGTCTGCTGATGCCTGAGAACTGTAAAGGCAGGGGTTTCCTCAAAATGATGGGTTTAAAGAAGAATCCAGAGTTGACATGTCTGAAAGAATTGTACATCCCTTTTGACTATCTATATGAAAGGTACGGTCACAGAAAATCCTACCGTACCTACTCTGACGAGTTTGCCATTACATCCTTGGGGCACATTCATTGAAGGGTCTTCGTATTTATGTTTTGTTTCCTGGGATTGATCATGTTTTCGACGAAAAAAACAAGGATCCACACCAGGCTAGCCATGGTAATTAAAACCCTTATGAAAGAGATTGGTGGGCAACCATTCAACAACGTGCCCATGATCATTGCAGACATATACCAAGCCTTAGAGAAGTGTCAACAAAGTTCAAAACACTTCGAAGGCTGCAATTTATTACTTCAACTCTTGCTTATAGAGAATCTCGAAAAGGGTGAATATCGATAAGAGATTCAGCGAAGGGACTGGGATGATCATATCACATTCCATCATCCAAAGCGAATGAATTACATGCCCAATATGTTCGCTCAGCCAAACGATGCCAAGGGATGGCTAGAACTATTTGATAACCTAATCGAAGAACATGTACAGTAGATGTTTGAGTGGTTTCCGATCAAGGAATTTATCACCCGATCCAAAAATGCACCTTTTCTGATACTGATCGGTCTGAGGGAAACATATCCTTACGTCCCTCTCCGAGTTATGAGACAAGCTAGTAGAAAGCAAGTTATACCTAGGGTTAATAAGATAAGTCCTTTCCGAGCTGACTTCCACGATGATGATAGTTCTTACAAATGCCAAGCTCAGCATATGCGTTATTGCAAGATCATAATGGAAAGAGATACAGTCGATCCAGACAGGTATCATGCTAGTTGCGCTCCTTTCTATTCAGGGTGGTTAAAGACAATCATGATGGTCTGGGCCAGCCAGGATTTGTCCGTGGTCATAAAATTATAGATGAAAGGGCCGAGACACAGGTCAAATACAATCAACTATGCAAAAGGATATGGGAGTACGAAATCAAGCACCGCAGAGTACAAGAGTCCAACCAAAAGCTAATTGAGGAATGGAAAGGCATGAGTGTCAGTTCCAACAAGCGACTGGGATACTTGGAGCGAGGCATAGTGGAGTTGGAGAGAAAGTTTCTCAAAAGCGTCGAGGATTGCCAAAATGCTGAAGGAACTGAGGGCGGACATCTAGCTAGGGCCTACCCATTGCTAGGACTTCGTGAGTTAGGAAAGCTCTTTGACAGAGCTAGGGATGCCGAATCTGGGGAAGGTCCTTCTGGACCAAGTAGATAGGATTTTCCTTTTATGCTTTATAAAATGTAATAAGATTGTTGGCCATTGGTGATTTCCATTTCCTGTTTATTTAGTGTCAATTTGGGATTCATCTATTTCTATCAATAAAATGAGGCATTTAGTATTCTAAGTTCTCCAAATGCATTTATCGCTAGGCCTACCTCCGGCACAACAAGGCTCCCAAATTAGGACACGCTTTATATTCCGGCACTATCTGTTTAAATATTGTAACATTTTTTTATGATCCTAACTAACTTGGCTACCTTTTTGTTTTGTTTTTGTTATTCCCCTCCCCAAAGATTAGTTCGTGCACTCTAGCAACATCATCTTATTCCACAAGATCCAAGGGCCCTCCACCCACTCTTCCTCTAAGTCCTATTAAGAACAAGAACAAAGGTAAAATGGAAGATTTAAACATCAGAAAGGAGAACGCAACAACATAGGCGATTGATGGACATGGTGTTCGGGTTCCCAATGAAAATGTTTCACAACTCGAGCAGAAATTGTTGAAGTTCCAAGAAGACCTTGATCAGGTTCGGAACCTGGCCAACCTATCCTTCTCCCTCAGCACCCCAGACACCATCTTCCCCAACAGCCAAAATTCCACACCTCCACAAAAGGAACCAAACCATCCCCATGTTCCTACGAAGAACCAATGCAACACTTACCACACTCTAAACAACAATCCATTACTCATCCATGAACCACAAAACTCCGCAAATGACCATTTTCACACCCACACACCTAGCCACCACAACAATCCTATTTACGTGGAGACTGTGCCACTCTCCACCCAACCTATATCTTGCACCCCTGAGTCTGAGGAAAAGGATCTACTCATCAGGAACTTGGCTGAAAAGCTTAAGAAACTAACTAGTTGAATCCAAGGTGTCGAAGTAAGTAAAGGTATAGAAGGGTTGAAATATGAAGATCTCAACATACAACCAGATGTCAAACTGCCAGCGGGGTACAAACCTCCCAAGTTCGAGATGTTTTACGATACAGGTGATCCAAGGGTCCATTTAAGAACATACTGCAGCAAGCTGGTTGGGGTAGAAAGGATGAAAGGATTAGCATGAAACTGTTCATGAGGTATCTAAAAGGAGATGCACTACCATGGTACATCAGCTAGGATCCTAAGAAATGGTCGAGTTGGGTATTTATGGCTTCTGCTTTCAAGTTTAACACAGAAAATGCGCCGGATGTATTCTATATTCAGAATTTGAAGAAGAAGAAGAAGAAGAAGAAGAAGAAGCCTACAGAAATGTTTCGCGAGTATGCTACTCACTGGAGGTCGGAAGCCGCTAAGGTCAAACCTGCCTTAGAAGAGGAATAGATGAACAAATTCTTTGTCCGAGCTCAGGACCCCCAGTATTATGAACGGCTAATGTTGATTGAAAATCATAAGTTTTTCGACATCATTAAGTTGGGGGAAAAATTAAAGAAGGTATCAAAATCGGCATGGTTACAAACTTCGAGGCCTTGCAAGCTACAAATAAGGCCTTGCAGTCTAGTGGTGTGTCTAAGAAGAGAGACGTGGGGGCCGCAATAGTTGCATAAAGAACGAAGTCTCCCCTTAAATACCAAACCTACCTTATACCTCCACTGACATATCAGTCAGCTCCAAACTACCAAGAACCCTCCTACCAAGCCCCAGCACTAACTTATGAGTCACCTCTACCTCCCACATATCAGCCTACCTCGCCCAGATATTCCCAACCCGCACATATCTACCAAACTTACAATGCCTAACCATCTCATTACCAATCACTCCCCGTACGCCAAAACTTTCCTAGGCCCCGACCTAATTTTTATCGGAGGCCCCTAAAACAATACACAGCCATTGCCGAACCCATTGATCAACTACATAAGAGACTTAAAATCACCGGTTATGTTACCCCCATCCCTGTTTCAACCCCTGAGAACCCTTCTCAGTGGGTTAACCCAAACAAATCTTGTGCATACCATTCTGGCATGAAGGGACACACCATTGACGAATGTCGCTCTTTAAAAGACAAGATACAGTCCCTAATTTATAACAAGGTCATTGTAGCGAAGGAAGTCACTCCAAAGGCGGGGGTGTTCATATGATTGAAGTAGAGGATGATTAGGATCCCGAGCGATTCATCGAGTTGATCGCAGAAGGCGATGATCCAAAGAAGCCAACAGTCAGTCTCAATCCCATCAAAGTCTAGATTCAACCATCCAAGATCACTGAGGTATATGTGTCTATCCCTCTTGAGTTTGAGGCAGCACCATCAGCATAAACTCCGGCACCATTTGAGGTTACAGTTTTTACCACCCAAGGAACATGTCCCATTTGAAGTAAAGGTAGCCATGCTGATTCTAGTAGCGATGACCACCCTGTCATCATTCCATACAAAAGTTATACCTTGGGATTATATAGTCGAGGCTAGGAGGAAAGCCAAAGTCAGGTTCGAAGATACTATTGCAACATAGGGTATGACATGGACTGGAAGAGTCTATACCCCGGAACACTTAGCTGAGTCAAGCAAGTAAGATTCCAACCGACCACTCATCATTGAAACAGGTCCAAATGACCTTTGGAGGAAGATACATGCCAAAGAGTATTCGGTCATCGACCAGCTAAACAAAACACCAGCGCATATATCTATCCTCTCTTTGTTGCAGAATTCTAAGATATACAAAAATGCTCTGTTGAAGGTGCTGAGTGAGGCATACGTGCCAAGCAACATCACTGGTAGAGAAATGGCCAATATGGCGGGACAAGTATTAGAAAGCCATAAAATCACCTTCTATGAGGATGAGTTGTCGCCTGAAGGGCTGGGTCATAACAAAGCATTGCATATCACCGTGCAATGCGAAGACTACTTCATCACTAGGATCCTGATCGATGGGGTTTCCAGCCGTAATATATGTCCATTGATAACACTCAAGAAGCTGGGTAAAGGACTGCACGAGATAAAAGAAGGAGAAATCAATGTGAAAGCCTTTGACGGGTCTCGAAAGTCCACCATCGGTGAGATTAGCCTTTGTTTGTAGATGGGACCGACTTGGTTCGAGGTCGACTTTCAAGTGATAGATGTGCCAGTATCCTACAACCTACTGTTGGGGCATCCCTGGATTAATGATATGGGGGCTTTAGCTACAACACTGCATTAGGCCATAAAATTTGAATGGAATCACCAGGAAGTGATCATTCATGGTGACAGCAGCAATCCTATATACAGTCATCAGACCACTCCGGCAATAGGGGGAAGAAGAAAGTTAGGTGGAGAGACCTACCACAATATCGAGCGAGTCAATGCTGTAGACAAAGATAAATTGTGGGATAACAAGATCGAAAGTATATTGAATTGGAGTGGGTAAGAACTTGGCAAGGGGCTCGGCAAGAACCTCTAGGAGATTGCTAAACCCATAAAGCTCAAAAAGCACGGTGCTACTTTCGGTCTGGGATACGAGCACACTTGGCAAAAATTCAACAACTAGTCACCACCATGGCGCGGTCCTTACTATCCACTAGAACAACCAATACCGCCTTTGTAGCAGACAAACCAACAGGCTGACATTGTTTATGGGACAGACGAAGAAGAAGCACTTGCTGCGGTAAAGAACTTGTTCCTAGAAGACAACGACATGGACTGTTGTTTTGTTCTCGAGGAGGAGGGGGAGGAAAGTCCTTCCATATAGATGTGAGTAGAGGGGCATACCTCAATAATTGGACCATCAGGAGCACCAGTGCCCGGCGAGCCTCGAGGTAGCAAGGCTAAAACAAGCATCATGCACTGTTTTATTTTTACTAGATGATTTTTTCGCATTTCTGATTCCTCCAATAAGATCTTCAATGTTCAAAATAGTTATGGAATTTATAAAATCATTTCGATTTTTATTATGAATCAACACTCATTATTATTTTTCTTCATTACTTTACTTACACAATATTACTATTACTTATCTTGATGAACCAATGACTGTGACATGCAATGAGACAACGCAACAAACGGACATTGATTCAGAAGAAGATGACATACCAGAGGATATCATCAAAGAAGTTGAGAACTTTGAGAACAGAACTAAGTCCAACCTGGACGAGACAGAAATTGTTACCTTGGGAGATGCAAAAAGGTTAAGGAAATACGCATCAGCGTTCACTTGTGGCTATGAGAAAATGAGGAATACACGGAAATTGTAAAGGAATACGAGGACATATTCGCCTGGTCATATGATGACATGACTAGTCTAAGTACATCTATTATGGACCATAAACTTCCAACTGATCCGAAATGTCCGCCGCTAAAGTAGAAGCTCAGGAAGTTCAAGCCAGATATGAATTTTAAAATCAAAGAAGACGTCACTAAGCAAATCAAAGCTAAGGTTCTCAAGGTAGTTGAGTATCCAACATGGTTAGCCAACACTTTACCAGTACCAAAGAAGGACGGGAGGTAAGAGTCTGTGTCGACTACAGGGATCTCAACCAGGCCAGTCTAAAAGACGACTTCCCCTTGTCAAATATACATATCCTGATCGACAATTACACCAAGCACGAGTTACAATCATTTTGCTTTGCCGGTTATCATAATATCTGGATGGATGAGGAAGATGCTGAGAAAATGGCTTTCATTACGCTGTGGGGAATGTATTGTTAAAAAATAATGTCGTTCGGCATGAAGAATGTAGGGGCCACCTACATGAGGGCCATGACTACTATTTTTCACAATATGATAAAAAAAGAAATTGAGGTATATGTGAATGATGTTATCATCAAGTCCAAAAAAGTCAATTCACATGGAAGATTTGAGGAAGTTCTTTAACAAATTGTGAAGGTACAACTTAAAACTGAATCCTGCAAAGTGTGCATTTAGGGTACCCGCCAGAAAGTTGCTTGGGTTTTATCGTGAGCCGTCGAGGAATAGAACTAAATCCATCAAAGGTCAAAGCCATTCAAGAACTCCCACCACCAAAGAATAAGAAGGACGTGATGAGTTTCTTGGGAAGACTTAACTATATTAGCCAGTTCATAGCATAGTCCACGGTTATCTGTGAGCAATCTTTAAGATGTTGAAAAAGGACGCCACTACCAAATGGACCAATGACTACCAAAAGGTCTTCGATAGAATCAAGGAATACCTGTCAACACCACCAGTCTTGGTCCCGCCTGAGCCAGGTAGACCTCTATTACTCTACATCGCAATACTAGATGGAGCCTTCGGTTGCGTTTTGGGGCATCATGATGAAACAGGGAGAAAGGAACAAGCCATTTACTATCTCAGCAAGAAGTTCACTCCCTACAAAGCCCGGTATTCTCTTTTGGAATGCACCTGCTGTGCTTTGACTTGGGTAGCTCATAAGTTGAGGCATTACTTCTGTGCCTATATCACGTATCTCATATCAAGGATAGATCCTTTAAAGTACACCTTTTAGAAGCCCATGCCCACTGATAAGCTATCTAAGTGGCAAATCTTGTTGAGTGAATTCGACATTGTTTACGTAACTCAGAAGGCGGTCAAAGGACAAACATTGGTAGACCACCTTGCTAAAAACCACATTGATGGAGAATATGAACCTTTGAAAACATATTTTCCCGATGAAAAGGTATCATTCATAGGAGAAGATATTGCAGAATCCTATGCTGGTTGGAGAATGTTCTTTGATGGAGCAACAAATTTTAAATGAGTTGACATTGGAGCATTCTTGATGTTAGAAACCGGTCTACATTATCTGGTGTCTACCAAACTCAGGTTCCACTGTACCAACAATACGGCTGAGTATAAAGCTTGCATCTTATGGCCCAAGATGGCCATTGACATGAACGTGCAAGAGCTATTAGTGATCAGAGATTCAGATTTACTCATACATCAGGTGCATGAAGAATGGGCAACCAAGAATTCCAAGATACCCCCATACCTACATCATGTACAAGAATTAAGAAAGAGGTTCACAAAGACGGAATTCCAACATGTCCCCATAATCCAAAATGAGCTCGTCGATATATTGGCTACCCTGTCATCTATGATATAGCATCCCGACAAGAATTTCCATGATCCCATTCCCGTAAATATCCATGATCAGCCAGCTTATTGTGCCCAGGTTGATGAAGAGGCAGATGGAAAGCCTTGGTTTCATGATATCAAGGAATATTTGGTGAAGGGAGAATAGCCAGAGCTTGCCAATCATACTCAGAAACGCACACTGCGGAGATTGTCCAACAACTTCTTTCACAGCAGAGGAATCCTATACAGGATGACTCCTGATTTGGGACTTCTAAGGTGTGTCGACGCAAAGGAAGCATCCAGGCTACTAGAGGAAATTCATGCTGGGACTTGTGGTCCACATATGAACGATTTTGTCTTAGCAAATAAGATACTCCGGGCTGGTTACTTTTGGATTACTATGGAAATAGACTGCATCCAGTATGTCCGGAAATGCCATCGCTGTCAAATACATGCAGATATGATAAAGGTACCTCGAAGCGAGCTTAACACAACAAGCTCAGCATGGCTGTTCGCCGCCTGGGAGTGGACGTCATTGGACCAATTGAGCCTACCGCTTCCAACGGACACAAGTTCATTCTAGGGTAATTGACTACTTCACAAAGTGGGTCAAAGCAGCATCTTACGGAGCAGTGACTAAAAAAGTCGTGGCAGACTTTGTCTGCGACCGCATTGTTTGCCGATTCGGGATTCCAAAGTTAATTATTACTGATAATGGCTCCAACCTCAATAGCGACTTGACGAAAGCTATGTGTGAAACCTTCAAGATCAGACACAAGAATACTACAGCCTACATGCCTCAAATGGATAGAGCTTTGGAAGCCGCCAATAAGAATATCAAGAAAATATTGAAGGAAATGATATAGAAGCATAAACAGTGGCACGAGAAGTTATCATTTGCTCTGTTAGTGTATCGCACCACAGTCTCACATCAACTGGGGAAATCCCCTATATGCTGGTTTATTGTAAAGAAGCCGTCATTCCGGCCAAAGTAGAAATTCCTTCCTTAAGGATCATACATGAGTTGTGCGCGACGATGCAGAATGGGTAAAGAGTCGTTACGAGTAGCTAGCTCTTATACATGGGAAAAGAATGAATGCAGTGTGTCATGGTCAACTTTATCAGAATAGAATGTCCAAAGCTTTCAACAAGAGAGTCAAGCCCAGACAGTTCACACCAAGGCAGCTAGTATTAAAGAAAATTTTTCCGCATCAGGATGAAGCCAAAGGGAAATCCTCTCTCAACTGACAGGGCCCATACATGGCTCACCAGGTTTTGATATGAGGAGCCCTCATACTTGCAGAAATGGATGGAGAGATCTGGCCAAAGCCGATTAATTCAAATGCAGTCAAGTGTTACTATGTGTAATCTTTATATTTTCCCTATATGATGTAAATTGAACTTCGCCTGACCTAATTCCCTTTTAAGAGGGGATGCATAGGAAGCCCTATGGGTTTGGTCACAACAACAACAACTACTACTACTACCTAGTAAAATCCCACATAGTGGGGTCTGGGAAGGGTAATGTGTACGCAAACCTTACTCTTGCCTTGATAGGGGCAGAGAGGCTGTTTCCGATAGACCCTCAGCTCAGAAAAATGAAAATAAAGTAAAAAAGACAAGATGAGAGAATTCATTAGTAACTCTAGTAAAAATCATAATAGTAACAGAAACATACAAACTGAAAGATGAATGACATGCAATAATAATAACCATAATCTAAGGCCCGGGGCTAATACAAACAACAAGAATAGTGTGGGTCCAACATAAACTGCAAGCCATCTAAGACCAACCCTGCCTTACCTCCGGAATGAAGTAAGGAAAGCTTTACTACCCCTATCCTACAACCCTAATGCTTGACCTCCAGGCCTTCCTTTCAAGGGCCATGTCCTCGAAAATGTGCAGTCTACCATGTCCTGCCTGATCACCTCTCCCCAATACTTCTTAGGTCTCCCTCTACCTCTTCTCGTACCCTCCATGGCCAACCGCTTACACTTCCTTACCGGTGCATCGAGGCTTCTCCTCTGCACGTGCCCGAACTATTTGAGCCTCGCTTCCCACATCTTGTCATCCACAGGGGTGACGCCCACCATCTTCCGAATACTTCATTCCTAATCTTGTCTATCCTAGTGTACCCGCACATCCACCTCAACATCCACATCTCTGCTACTTTTATACTCTGGATATGGAAGTTCTTAACTAGCCAACACTCTACCCCATACAACATGGATGGTCAAACTACAACTCTATAAAACTTACCTTTGAGTATCGGTGGCACTTTCTTGTCACACAAGACTCCAGATACAAGCCTCCATTTCACCTAGCCCGCCCCTATGCGGTGAGTGACGTCCTCATCTATCTCTCTGTCCCCCTGAATCATCGACCCAAGGTACTTGAAGCTATCTCTCTTGGGGATGACCTATGGCCCAAGCCTCACGTCCCCGCCTACATCCCTCGACTCAGCACTAAACTTGCATTCCAGGTAATCTGTCTTAGACCTGCTCAATTTGAAACCCTTAGACTCAAGAGTCTGTCTCCAAATCTCTCATTAACACCATCCCTCATCTCGTCAATTAGAACTTTGTCGTCAGCAAATAACATACACCATGGCACCTCCCCTAGAATATGGTGTGTCAAAGCATCCATCGCCAAGGCAAATAAGAACGGGCTAAGAGCTGAGCCTTGGTGTAATCCCATAACAACCGGGAAATGCTTTGAGTCGCCTCGCACCATCCTAACCTTAGTCTTATCTCCATCATACATGTCCTTGATCGCTCATATGTAGGATACCGACATGCCCTTCGCCTCATGACATCTCCAGAGCTCCTCCCTAGGAACCCTATCATACGCTTTCTCCAAGTCAATAAACACCATGTGCAGATCCTTCTTCTTATCCCTGTACTGTTCCACCAACCTCCTAATAAGGTGGATAGCTTCCGTAGTGGACCGGCCCGGCATGAACCCAAATTGATTATTGGATATAGGCATCGTCTTCCTCACCCTCACCTCCACCACCCTCTCCCAGACTTTCATGGTATGGCTAAGTAACTTGATACCCCTATAATTGTTACAACATTGGATATCACATTTGTTCTTGTACAACGGTACCACTGTACTTGACCTCCATTCCTCCGGCATCCTCTTCGTCCTAAAGATTACATTGAAAAACCCAGTCATCTATTCCAATCCTGCTCTACCCACACACTTCTAAAACTACCAAAATTTCATCTAGCCTAGTCGCTCTACTCCTACTCATCTTACGCAACGGCCCCATGACCTCCTCTACCTTAATACGCCTACAATACCTAAAATCTCGAAGACTCTCCGAATGCCCCAAGTCCCCTAACGCTATTTCATGATCCCTCTCCTCATTCAGGAGACGATAAAAGTACGTCTACCACCTTTGCTTAATCTGGGACTCTCCCATCACTACTCTACCATCCTTGTCTTTGATGCACCTTACTTGGTCCAGGTCCCGGGCCTTCCTCTCCCTCACTTTAGCCAGCCAAAAAAACTTCTTTTCCCCTCTTTTCTCCCCTAATTCCTCATATAGATGGCTAAACACTACATTCTTAGCCTCCGTGACCGCCAACTTTGCCTCCTTCCTAGCCACTTTGTACCTCTCTCTATTCGCACTTCTCTTCTCCTCGCTTGTGCTCCCTGCTAACTTCGCGTACGCTACCTTCTTCGCCTCCACTTTACCTTGGACTGTGTCATTCCACCACCAGTATCCTTGGTGCCTTCCAGAAAAACCCTTCGATACACCTAGCACCTCTCTCGCCGCCTCCCTCAAACAGTTCACCATCGTCAACCACATAGTGTTGGTGTCTCCACTACTCTTCCAAGCTCCCATAGTGGATAACCTCCCCTCTAACTCCTGGGCTTTATCCTTGGTTAAAGCTCCCCATCTAATCCTCGGTCGGCCACGAGCATGCCTCTTCTTCCTCTTCATCATAATGTTGATGTCCAAAACTAAGATCCTATGCTGAGTCGCGAGGGTCTCTCTCGGGATAACCTTACAATCCTTGCACAGCCCTCTATCACACCTTCTGAGTCTTCACCGCTGAACTCCGTAAAGTAACCAGATGCTCCTCCCTTTTTGGAAAAGTCGAGTTCGCAATCACCAGCTGGAAAGCCTTAGCAAAGTCTAACAGTGAAGTACCTCATCCGTTCCTATGGGTTCGGTCACAATTCAATAGAATTTTCATTTCCCCACGAAATTAGAAACTGAGGCAGAATTTTGAGGAGGACCCTCAAAATTCCAAAGTAATTTCAGTCGATTGTCGCGCAAGCAACAGTCAAAAACGTCAACCCATCAAACTGGGGTAGAATTATGAGGAGGACCCTCAAAATTCTACAGCACGAGAGGTTGCAATGTCTCGAACCGCGTCACGGTTGTCGGTTCATCTAAAAAACTATTTTATTATGCATTTATGTTATACTTTTACAAAATCATGCATGTCTATTATTGAAATGGCTTATTTGGAAACGATACCCCAATGACACAGATGGTATCGCCAGATCAAAGACGAGCAGATCAAGCAGAGCTAGGGGAGTGCAAACTAACCTTCCCCTTTAAAAAACTTATGATTTTTCTTTGGATGCAGGCATCAGGATTATGAAATCATGAACACACTGTACGTCCATATAACAAACATTCTTCAAGAACACGATTCTCCAAACCATTGCACTTACCAACAGCTGCTATCAGCACATACGCATAATGTTCTGTATGTCACAATGCTCCCAGTGATCACCACGCCGCAATTTTCTATCAGCTAAGAAACTCCCCTGTCATTTGCTATTTATTTTCTTGTATAAGGCTATTATTTTAACTTCTGAGGTTAAGCTCTACATCTATATGCATCCGCATTGCATAAGGCTACCATTCTGCCTTCCAACTTGCATAAGGCTACCATTCTACTTTCCAACTTGCATAAGGCTACTATTCTGCCTTCCAACCTGCATAAGGCTACTATTCTGCCTTCCAATTTTCATAAGGCTACTATGTTGCTACTATTCTGCCTTCCAACTTGTATAAGGCTACCATTCTGCCTTCCGAGGTTAAGCTCTACCTCTATCTGCATTTGCATTGCATAAGGCTACCATTCTGCCTTCCGAAATTAAACGTTGTCTCCATCCACATTGCACGGCTAAAAGATCGCCACATTGGATGGCTAAAAGATCGCCATATTGCACGGCTAAAAAATCGGCACATTACACGGCTGAAAGATTACCACATTGCACGGCTGAAATATCACCACATTCCACAGCTGAAAGATTGCCACATTGCACGGCTGAAAGATTTCCACATTGCACGGTTGAAAGATTGCCACATTGCACAACTGAAAGATCGCCACATTACACGGCTGAAAGATTGCCACATTGCACAACTGAATGATCGTCACATGCTACTGCATCCTTCATCGTCTAAAATATCGCCAACTTATCCAAAGGCATCATCGTTTGGAGGCACCATCCTCATAGCTCGAGAACACCATGTCATGGCTTGAGGATCCCTTTCAATCTTTTGCATATCATTATTTAAAGGCATCATGGTTCAGAGGAACCATTTTTCATAGCTCGAGAGCATCATTTCATGGCCTGCGAATCCTGTACTACACGCTTTATGGCTCAGGACATCATGGTCTAAAGATGTCATCCTAACCATCCGAAGACAACATTGATAGTCCAACGGGAATTTGCATCATGTCTAAATTTACGAACAATATATGCTTTGTATTACTTATTTGTGGATAAACCGGCAAGCAACGGCCATCCCGGCAGAAGCATCCCTGCTCCAGTGCCCAAAGGCACATCAGACCTAACTACTCCCGTAAGCCTTTCATTCAACATGACCGAAACATTGTGTTCGTTCTTGGAAAGTACCTGTCAGCATACTCCATCGACTAATCCTGAATTATATATGGATTGATTCCTATAAAAACGAGGGATATGTAGGATGATCAGAATCCTAGATCACGGCCTATATTCTTCAAACCGTCTCGCTTGGTCAAAATTTGGCCATCATATCTTTACCCGATAACTCTTTCATGCTTCCCGGGTAAAGAGGGGCAGCTGTTGATACCCAATTTTTTCCTGTATATATTTTATATGTAGAGTACCTTCAAAATAGCATATTTATGCATACATAATCATATCCAAGTGTTTCCTTATTTTTCCTTAATTTTAAAAGATTTTTAAATCAATTTATTCCCCTATTTTTATCCATAAAAATCCAATGATTATTTCTAAATTATCATTTTTGGCGATTCATTTGTTAAACTTTTATGTTTTTTCCAAAATATGGCTAAAGTAATTTTCACATATTTTTACAATTTCATTTATTATTTTCTAAAGCTAATTGCACATAATTGCAATATTAGGCCATTTTTAGGTTTAAATTGGTCTCACGTTTATAAAATGGGATCCTACATTTTTAAACTGTTAGTTATATATTATAAATCATTTTAGTACCTTTAATTTATTTTAAAAATTATTTTATTAATTTTTATAAATCAAATAGAGAAAATTAGCTATTTAAATGTTCGCCCAATTTCATTTCAATTATGGCCCAATTCTGACCCAATTGAATCCCCGACCCAATTCTAATTTAATCCAACCCAAACCTATCTTCATAACGCACCCACTTTCCCGTTTTAATCCAGGTCGTTGATCATTCAGATTAATGGCCAATGAACGCCCTTACCTTAATTTATTCTAAACTACCCCCTAAACCCTATCATTTCTCACAATACGCCGCCTATGAATCCCTCCTCTCCTAAATTCAAACTATACGAGCCTTCTATGGCTTCTACATGTTTGGTTCTGTGGTCTCATGACTAGACTCTAAAGGGATTTGGTCCAGTCTTTGCTCGTTGACCTTTCTCCGGTCATCTCTGACCTTTCTCCAGCCAGCCATGGCCATTCGAGTCAGACCTTTGACTCTCCTTCTAAGATCGGTAACTTTCAAGGACTTTCTAGTTGCTTTTGGGTTCTTCTAAAACCCTAATCTCTAAGACCTTTTCGACTTCTTTCAGATCTACCTTAGATCCATGCTTGCCATGAGTTTTTAAGAATCTTCTCAAAGTTTCTTTAACTTTGCTTTCAAAAAGACTCTTCATCTTTTCTGACTAAGGTTTTCCTTCAAGTTCTTCTTTTCAAAATCTTTTCTCTGATTTTTATGTGTCTATGATTCTACTATGTTTGTTCATGTTATTCTCCTATCTGAGTTAGCATATTGAAAACCCTAGTTGCGTTGGGTTCATTCGAGTTTCTGAGATTATTTGCTAGTATATGTTTGATTTATCTGTTATCATCTTTAAACTCGATTGTTGTTAAAACCCTAATTTCTTTGGGGTTCATGTGAGTTCTGAAATTATTTGTTAGAGAAGTGCTTGTTTGGTTAAGTTCTTGATCGATTTATTTGATTATCATCTTTTAAGCTTGACTATTGTTGAAAAACACCTATGTCTTTGGGTTTAAAACCGTTAGTTTGAATACCTTACACGATTTGAAAGTTCCTTGTTTTAGAACCTCTTTTCTTTATGTGATTCCTCTGATTCTGGGTTTTTACTATCTTTAAAACTCTACTCTGCTTGAAAACCCTAACCTTTCAGAAGGGTTTTCTCATCTGTCACTGTGAGACCCTTTGCATGCTTCTGATACTCTATTTTTCTTCACTATTGACTCAATGTGACTTGACCTACTTGACTATCATGCTTCGAATTTTTGTTATCTACTAAACTTTGTGCTACTATTGCATGTTATTTCTCTTGCCAATAATTTTGGCCTCGCATGTCTGTTGTTTGTGCACTCTATTTATATGTTGAGGTTCCTTCTTTGATTGATTTTCAATCCTGGGACTGATTCCAAACTTTTCTTTTGTGAACTCTAATTTCACTCGCCTGGTTAATTGATTACTGTCCTTATTTTGCCTTACTGAATCTTTTTTCCAAAATAAGTGTATTTCTGTACTTGGACTCAATTGCTTACTTAATGTTTTACTACTTCTTTTATGGCAATAATCAGTCTGCCTACAAACTGATTTTCTTTCCTTATTTTGAATTTGTTAGCCCCGTTAAGCAAGTGACTCCTCAATTAAAGGGGAATCACTTGGTTGATTGATTCTGATTGTTGATTGTTTCCATAGTTTTATTGAATTTTACTTATTACCGTATTTATCACATGTTTTCAAAAGGCTATAAATACCCTTCGCTACTATTCTTTCAAAGACAGGAACACAAGAAATAAAATACTTGAGTTCATACACGCACTCCACTAAAATCTCTCTTTTCTTTGTTGCTACTTGTGTTGCTGCCTTACCTAGCCGGTTGAAAGCCAAGGCTAGGCTGTGGGAAGCTTGCTTACTTTTTCTCTCTGCATTTGCATCTTTACTGGTATGTTCTAACTAATTTTTTGCATCAACAACAACATGTATCTTTACCATCACCTTCACCTTGTTTGTTTCATGTTGGTGTTTAATCAAGTCCCATTATTAAGCATGCAATAACCTGCCCTTTCTATTCTGAGTTAATGCTTTCTTATGTGTGAATTTTGTCAGTCGCTTATGAGTCCTAAACCCCCACGTCCCTTATATGTTTAGTATCTTTGGTTGGTTTGGGACGTGACAACATTGGACATTGCTATGCATGACCCAAACCTGATCCCCTAGGATCATAACCTACATATCCCCTCTATATATTGTGTGTTTTGGTTAGTTTATGGGCATGCCAGCACCATATATTGTTGTGCATGCCCAAACCTAATCCCTGCCTAAGGATATATGCCCTTTTCAATGTATTCCCAAACCCCTGACCCTCTTTTGTAAGAAAATATTAACTATGTGCTTTACTACTACTGTTCCCCCATCATCCCTTACCCCTCTCCATTCTCTACTCAGTTTTAAATCTCTATTCTTACACTTCCACCATATTCTTAGACTTAAGTTCTTCCCCTCTTGTGTGAACTGTACCTTGGGACCCATGAGCTCCCTTTGAACTTGGACACATAAGAGTTGGCCCTTCTACACTGCACTCATCTCTATCTGGTTCTGCAAACTTGGGTGTAAGCATTTCCCGGGGTCCTTTGAGACCTTTAGGGAACTCTGACTCACCCAGGTCTGAGAAAGGCTTTGAAATCAATGGAAATTGCAATGATTAATTATGTAAATCAGGCAAGAAGTCAAGAATTAGGCTTCCTCTAGTTGTAACTTCTTTTATTTTATATTTTTTTTATGTAATTCATTATTTTGGTATGTAATAATTTTTAATAAACACTCGGGGTTGGCTAGTGAAAAAGGGATGGGTAATTATGCATGCTCAAGAGTAGAAAACATGCTATAGCATTTTGTGTTCTCAATGATTCATTCTGCAATATAGAAAGCATAAAGAACTGGTTTTAAATCCTGCATGTCCAATTCTGCATTTAAACACCATGTCTATATGATTTATTTTGAATTATGTATGTTCAACTTCACATCTTGATAACTTGCCTATAGGACTCGTTTAAAATTTTGCATGTTTGCTACCACTTAGACACCATGATCTAGGATCTAAATGGCTATAAGCAGATATCATGTTAATAATGTATAGATATCATGTCTATAGGGGATTAAATCTACAACTTGATATCATGTCTATAGGGATTAAATCATCAAGTAGATATCATGCCTATAGGGGGTTAAAATCAACAATATTAGATATCATGCCTATAGGAATTAAAATTAGCAATAGTGGATACCATCGTCTGTAGAATCTGAAACTAGTCTAATTTTAAATCATTTTATTTCTAAACCAGTTTTTTTAAGTAGCCTAATCTCCTTATTTAACGATTAGCAACCATGTCTATAGGATCTCAAACCGTTCGCTTTTAAATTTGTTACTGCTTTTCCTCACTCGGAATCAATAATAGATGCCATGTTCATAAGATCTCACCCAAACACTTAGGCTAACCTTAGGTAATAACAACAAATAAAACTGAGCCTGTTTCTGTTAACTAATACTTTCTACAACCAGCAGGCATGCCTGATTCGGACTTCTTATCTAAGTTACGTAATAAATTGGTTTGCTTCAACAACAATAATCCTTTTGCCTTAATATTTTTTTAGATTCAGACCTTGATTGTTGTTTGAGTCATGCTATTTGATTGCTTTGTTTGAGGAGGTATACATGAGCCTTCAGTGTTTTATGTGCTTCCCCCTTTTAATGTGCAGTCCTATGTCTTTTGTATGTCGCCTTAGCTTTTTCACCTTTTGAAACTTCAAAGTCAGGCTAATATCCCTCCTATTTAGGAATAGTAGTCCTAAGTGCCTTCGGGACTGATAGGAATGGAACGGGTAATAGCATGCAATAGTGGTTGAGACCAATTTGTGCTTTAGTACCTTAACGGGATGGGAAGGGTAGATATGGATATGATAACGGGTGCGCTAATACCATGCGTAGCCCCTCTTTTGAGGAGTGATTACCAGATATTGAATTGATGTGATCCATATTACAAATAAACCCACGACCTCCCCCTCCTCTTTCCTTTTTATTTTACAAACTTCTAACTTCTTTTAAAAAATTCGCCTTTTAACGCTTGCTCTTTCAAGCTTGGTTTTACTTTCAAATATTCTGTATTAAAATCCCCTTTTATTTGAGCCTTGTCTGTTTACATGTTAATTACACCAAATTAAAAAAGAACTATCTGGCCGGGAACCACACTAGTAGATTCTGAGGGGTGCCTAACACCTTCCCCTTAGGATAATTTCAAGCCCTTACTCTATCTGTGGTTATCAAGAAAACATAGAAATGAACCTTGTAGGTGTCCTAATGCACCATAAATCATTAGGTGGCGACTCTTCAAATGCAAAATCCAGTTCCCAAAAGGAACGAGTTGCCCTATACATAAAATGTCATAAACCCGATCTCCCGATGCAAAGAGGGGAAAAAGGGGGCGCGACAAGAACTAGTTTCTTTTCCTTCTTAGGCTCTATTCTTTCACTAACTTTGTTTTTTTTCATCTCGTATGTTTTTAGATTACCAATCAACTCATCCATGGTTAGAGTCTGTAGATCTTTAGCTTCAGTGATGGAATTTACCTTACTTTCCCAAGACCCAGGTAGAACACTGAGAATTTTCTACAAGCTTGTTTCTGGGAATAACATCTTCAAGTGTGTGAAACTCATTTATGTTGGAGGTGAATTTGGTGTGCATATCTTGTATGGATTCATCATCCTTCATCCTGAAGAGCTCATACTCAGTTGTGAGCATGTCGATCTTGGATTGTTTGACCTGAGTAGTTCCTTCGTGTGCGGTTTGTAAAGATTCACATATTTCTTTGGCAGTATCATAAGTTGATACTCTGTTGTACTCATCAGGTCCTATGTCGCACATCAAAATTTTCTTGGAATGATAGTTCTTTTCTACAGCTTTTCTGTCAATGTCGTTGTACTCTCTTCGCCCATTGGGCACCAATGATCCTATTTCTTCAAGTTTCTTCATGGGAACATGTGGACCATCACAAATGATGTCCCACAGCTCTAAATCTTCTGCCATCATGAAGTCATGCATCCGGGTCTTCCACCAGACATAGTATTGACCATTGAATCCGGGAGGTCTATAGGTTGATTGTCCTTCTTCAAAGTTTGGTGGAGCAGCCATTGAGGATTTTGTAATGACCCGACCGGTCGTTTTGAGCCCTAGCGCATCGTTCAGCAGTCTGAGGCCATGAGCAGCTTCATTTCAGGTATTGTGACTTGTCCGCATGGTCGAAATTTAAATTCAGGAAGATCGGAGTTAAATTTTAAATGAAAATTCTCATTTGAGAAGCTTAAAGTTGAAAGAATAAACTAGGATTGGATTTATGAGTAAACGACCTTGGAATCGGGATCTGAAGGTTCTAGAAAGTTCGTATGATGATATCGGACTTGGGCGTATGCCCGATTCAGGTTTTGGATGACCCGGGAGCGTTTTGGCGCCTATTGTGGAAGTTAGCATTTTGGAAGAAATTTCATAAGTTTGGTTTGAAGTGAATTTCAGTGTTATCGACGTCCATTTGGGATTCCGAGACTGTGAATAGCTCCGTATGGTGATTCTAGAGTTGGGAGCACGATCGGAAGTGAATTCGGAGGTCCGTAGGTCTTTTTGGAGCGAGTTGGCTAAAGATAGAAATTTGAAGGTTTTGAGGAGTTTGATCGGAGGTTGACTTTTTGATATCGGGGTCGGAATCTAATTCCAAAAGTTGGAGTAGGTCTGTAATGTCGAATATGATTTATGTGCAAAATTTGAGGTCAATCGGACGTGATTTCATAGGTTTAAACACTGGAAGTAGAAGTTGGAAAGTTCAAAGTTCATAAAGCTTGGATTTGAGGTCGATTGATGATTTTAGCATTGTTTGATGTTATTTGAGGCCTCGAGCAGGTCCGTAATGTGTTTTGGTATTGGTTGGTATGATTGGTTGGGGTCCCGGGGGCCTCGGGTGGATTCTGGGTGGTTAACAGATCAAAACTTGGAATATAAGAAGAACTGAAGCAGCTGGTATCTGGTATCTCTGCTTCTGCGAAAATGGGACCATAGAAGTGGCCCCGCAAAAGCGAGGAGGAAGCCGCAGAAGCGGTCGAGCGTGAGGGCAGCCAGGACCGCAGAAGCGGCCCTTGATCCACTGATGTGGAACCGCAGAAGCGAAAATGGGCTGGAGCCCAGGGACCGCAGAAGCGGAATATTTTACGCAAAAGCGGGACTGCGGAAGCGGGGTTATTTCCGCAGAAGCGAAAATCTCTGGAGGCAGAAGGTTAATTTAAAGTCGGGGATTGGCCATTTCTCTCATATTTCTCATGGCTTGGGGCGATTTTGGAGATCTTCAAGGAGGGGATTCTCGTCGTCAATGTCAAGGTAAGTTATCCCCATCACTTTTGAGTTAAATATATCAATTATGTATAGATTGAAGCATGAAGATTAGTGTAAATTTGGGGTTTTGGCTGAAAACCTAGGAAATTAGAAACCTTGGATTTTGACCATGATTTTGAGTATGGAATTAAGAGAAAAATATATATTTGAGTATGTGAGTTCATGGGTAAACATTATCTTCGATAAATTTCAGAATCCGGGCACGTGGGCCGGAGGGCATTTTTGTCAACTTTTCGTTCGGGGTTAGGAATTTGTTATAAAATGGGTTGTAAAGTATAACTGAGCATATATTAATGGGTTTATATGATCGTTGGCTAGTTTTGGAGCATTGTGCGTTGGTGCAAGTATTCGGAAGAATGTAGAAATGTCGGTTATGAGTCTTCAGAGCAAGGTGAGTCTCCTTTCTAATCTTGTGAGGGGTAACTTACCCCATAGGTGATTTAAATTGTTTATGTGCTCCTATTTGTGGGGGCTACGTACGCACGAGGTGACGAGAATCCGTGCGTCGCTACTATAATGCTATTGTCCGGGTAGTTAGGACCCAAAAACATGTTGTACATGGATTAATTGTGAACCCATTGGTAGCTTGAATTGCTTAACTCACATCGAATTAGTAAGTAAATTTCTAAAAGGATTAAACTTCATTTCTTAATTTGTTAAAGGAGAATTGGTTTTATTTGAATAAAAATTCCCCGATAAGTTCTTATTTGACTAATTGAGCATGTATTTTATGTGTGCCTGCATCACATGGATTATTCACGAGCAGGATATGTGTTTATTTATGGAACGGGCTGAACGCCTCGGTGAGAATAGATGCATCTATGGTTCGTGCCGCTCGACCTCGGCAGTGCACAATTTACATTTCTGTTGGAGCAGGCCGTCGACTTCGGCATGATTTGCCCATGTCTGTGCTGTTGTCTTGAACTTCATTAAGTTATTATTGCCCTTTTATGGCTTAAAAAAATATTTGGATTATATTTAGTGAGAAATTCTGGAAATTTACCTATGAAGGAATTACGTGTTTACTTGTTTCCTCTAGCAGGATTAGAATCATGTTTATAAAATAAATCCACTATTTAGTATGGACATATTAAGGATGAATCATTATTGGACCATTAGAGAGCGTCAAAGGTGACCATCTCGTCTCTACCCCTTCGGGATTAGGCGAGATACTCACTGAGTACACGTTGATTACGTACTCATACTACACTTCTGTGCATTTTTATTGCACATGTATGTATACCTCTAGCAGCCTACTGGGCATAGCAGCATGGATGACTATGGGACTAGGTGAGCTGCATTGTTCGAGATGGCCCGCAGCTAGTAAAGTTCCCTTCAGCATTTTTATTATTTATTCCCTGTCCACTGTATTTCGGACAGAGGTTGTATTTTATTTCCCTTATCGATAGCTGCTCGTGCACTTGTGACACCGGGTTCTGGGGATGTATTTGGATATATTCAAAAATTTACAAGTTGTTTAAATATTTTATTATTTATTCGGAGGAATATACTGAGTCTTGTTTAAATTGTATAAAATAAAGGTTTTCAAAATTATTATAACGAGAACTTAATTAAGTATTCTAGTTGGCTTGCCTGACAGAGGTGTCCGTCGCCACCACGACCCTTAGTGGATTTTGGGTCGTGACAACATGGTATCAGAGAACTAGGTTCCTGTCGGTCTTACGAGTCATGAGCAAGTCTATTAGAGTCTCGTGGATCGGTACGGAGACGTATGTACTTATCCTCGGGAGGCTACAGGGCTGTTAGGAGTACTTCCCTTCTTGATTTCCTTTTCGTGCGGTCCGATTCCTTTGAGGCTTATGCCTTTGATTTCTTCCTACTCAATCTTATGCGCGCGCTTGTTATAAATTGAAAATTGAAGGATTTTAATGGCACAACAAATGTGGTGCGGGATGATTTTCCCGGTATAGTTGATTGGACTATTGTAGTTGCACTTTGGAGGGATATTCTATTGTTTCAGCTCAGTAACAAAACTTCTAAGAGTCTTGAGGCTAGGCACAGGTTGCCATGATGCTTATGCGTGATTATTCTGCAGTGTTGTTGTGATGGTAGGACGTTTGCCTATGTGTCAGGGCAGTGAATGAATTGAAGGGAGGTTTACTCAGCGTGTAATCAAGGGATTCAGTATTTTATTCCCGGTAGTGGAAGGATAATCGAACTAAGAATGGTCAGGTGTGGGCTGGTGGAAGTAATGAGGCTTGGTATTTGCAAGCGTGGTTGAGCTTTCTTTTATGAAAGGGTGTCGTGGTCCTGATTGAACGTACTAAGTTGTTGGTGTTATAATCTGCTACAATTTGCCTTTATGGAAGGATGTTGTGAAATAATATTGGAGGTACAACTATCAGATATCGCAGGGTGCGGTGGTTCTGTATTTAATCAATATTTCAAGATGTTGAGAGTTCAATAAAGACGACCTTCGGAAAAGTTTGGGGCTATTAGCAAATTGTGGATTCGAGTTCTATGAAGATAAATTTTATTAAGACAACGACTGGGCAACAAAAAATGAGAAAGGCATATGGAAAGTGTCAGGCAGAGTTTTAAACTTCTAAAAGGCCAGGTATAAGAAGCGTAGGTCGAGGAGCTGATTAAAGGAGCGAGTTTTCCCAAAGTGGGAGAGTGGCGGAGCTGTATAGGGCTTAGTAGTAGGATGACTACGCGCCTAAGAAGAGTTTGGAATAATCAGGGATTTTAGCGACGGGCAATTGAAGTCTGTAGGTTTAATTTGAAGCGTGGGTTGTTATGCGGCAGGAGATTTGGTATGATGGAAATGAGCTGCTTGAAATGAAGAAGGATGGAGCATAGCTCGGAATTTGAAAGGTGTTGCCGCACATTTAATTGATGTCCACGAGGAGTACTGGTGCAGCTAGAAAGTGAGCTTGGACTCAGGATTTGGTTATTGATATCATGGTGATTGTATCCCGTGCAGCAGCGTTGGAAGGTGTCAGGAGGTGATTTCCGCAGGCGGGTCATTTTCCCATGAGCATATTAGCGGTCGCGTGGTTGGAGAAGCTTCTACAAGGAATTATATTAGTTATTCAACAAAGATATCGATCGTGCGAATATGGATGATGATTCAGAATACGAAGGATGGGGATTTACAGAAGGATTTCGAGAATTTGCGGTGGATGATTTCGCAAGGTTATGACAGTAAGAGGTAAAGAATTTGGGTGAATTCCAGTGTTGTGTGTTAATGGCTTTGAGCTAAGTAGGAGAGCCCCACCGCTTATGATTTGGGTTGCATGGTTAGCTACTTGCGAGGTTTCCAGTTATTAATACCTTGATGGGTTATCTCAGCTACGGAAAAAGACCATAAGTGGTAAATTGAGTAGATGAATTGTGGAATGCATGTTATGGTTGGCCTTGTTTTCTCATGTTCGAACTTGGGAAAAGATTCAGGATTTATGCCTCATATAGATGCAGGTTTCAGAGGAAGTAATTTCGCCGGGTGCTTCGTCGAGAGGGTATTCGTGTGTCATAAGATTTATGGAGTGGATTAAATTTGGGACCAAGTGAGAGTGGGTGGCTCTCAGTAACGTTCCTAGTAAATTCAAGAGGTAAAGTGTGGTGCCTAATGATGTCGAGCTTATAGGTACAAGTAAGAATCAAGCTTTGTAGCAGTTTATGAGAAGAGGCACAGAATGTTCCGGGATGTTTGGCTTGTGGTGTAGCATTTGGGTGTTATGAAATAGTTCGTGGGAATTGTGACAACCTGGTCTCGTGATTCAAGGTCACTCGGGGTGAGTGTAGATGGATTATGTTATGTGTTGGATGGAGTTAGTCTTAATTTCTAAGGCAAGCAAGGATAAATTGGAAGAAGGTTGAATGACTAGCCATAGTTGAATTGGCACATTGGGGCCAGCGATCAGTTCATTCCACGTGATCGAGTTATATGTATGATCTGTGGCGGTACATGTGAGGTTTGTCGGCCGCGTAATTGATTTTATTCAGAAGAATTCTTCTGTTATGGCTTGTTAAGTGGAAGCCGATTCTTGAAGGAAAATGGTGGCTTGGACCACTACTTGCATATTTGCATATTCTAAGGTTATGGGAATTTACTTGTGTGTTGCTATGATTCTCTTGAAGTGAGTTAAGTGCAAAGTTCTTATATGGTGAAGTGTTAAAATATCAATGATTTCGGAGCTATGATGAAAATTGTGTCCTATCGTATATTGGCACGTTGGGTGCGGTGAGAGGTATGGAAATTTGAAGTGAGGGTCAAGGTTGTAGTTCGGTGTTGACAAGGATATCACGGGCTCGGATGAGCAAGGAAAGGGTTGAATGATTAAATTAAGTTGGTATTGTATTCAGCGTCACCTGAGATCGATGTGTTGTGAAAGAGGCTTTGCATCCTGGTTAAGGTTTCATGATCGCTTTTTAGCATTAGTGCAGACCGATTATTTATTTTGGGAGATTGTGGGAACGTTTTCCACGGGAAGATTTTACCAGTGTGACATGTAGCCACTTGTTTGACTAAAGGTTTAAATCAAGTATGAGGAATTTGGGTAATATCATTACTTTGAGAATTTATGCATGGAGGGCACTTTGTTTATTGAGTTATGAACCGAGGAGGTTTGCTCCAGTTATGACGGTTGTTATTGTGTGTTATGAGAATAGGGAAATTAGTATGGACCTTTGAAAGGTTATTGGCTTAATTTGATGTGATCAGGATCGACTTGAGGTTAGTGGATGGGTTTAAATATGAATATGGGCTCTATGACAGGCCAGTTGGATTCATTTCAATAATGCGCTCCTTATGGAGTAGTCAAGGTGTCATCTCGTTGTCAGATAGTTCATGAAGTGATACACTGCGCCGTGTGAGTTGTGAGACGGCCTAAGAAATTGTGTATGTGTTAAGGACCCGTGTGGGAATGTCGTATTATGAGAAAAATGGCTCTTGAGATTTAGATCTTGTACTGCACCTCAGTTGTGCTTGAGTTTTGTAGCCTATCGCGCTATATGTCCCCTCAGGGATGGCATTATGCACTTAGCGTGCTTGTGATCTAGATTCCGTATTTTATCGCAATGAGCAAATTAGCTCGATGTGTATCTCCTTATGTGAGTTCTACGTGTGGATCGGGTGGCACACCGCCATGGTTATAGTGTGAGGATCGGGTGGCATGCCGCCATGGTTATATTGTAAGGATCGGGTGGCACGCCGCCATGGTTATATTGTGAGGATTCTATGGCACGCCGCCATGGTTATGCTGTGTGGATCGGGTTGCACACCGCAACAGTGTGATGATGAGTGTAGTTCTCTATATGCTAATTTTGTATGTCATGCTTCCTATTTTCTAAGGAAAGTCCGTAGTAGTGTGTGAGTTAGGTAATTCCTTCCAGAGTTCGATTTATAATTTGTGTTGTGTTCGGATTGGTGGCCTATTGGCACATTGTGGCGTCATATGAGACTTGTGATCGTATTCGGAGTGGTTTATTGCCTGAGCAGTTCGTATTGGGTAAGATGAGATTGTGGGATTTAGGATCAGTGCAATCTGATTATATAAAGTATATTATGGAGCGAAGATCATTATTTCGTTCAGAATGTGGTAATGTTTCTTGTCAGAAGTATAGACTCGATGGTTGGTTGACTTGGCAGTTGATTATGAATTATGGCATCTCATCCGTCGTGGCGGTATTGTAATAGTTAGAAAGACCTATGTAGGTCATGAGGTGCAATGGGAGCATCGGGTTCGTGGAATTTCGATTAATTCAAACAGAAATATTATTGTGGTCCTATGAGTAAAGTGATGCAAAGTGTGGATTCAGTAGAGTTATGCAGCCATGTTTGAGTACAGCAGATAGTGATTGATACGGTGATCGTATGTTGGAAACAGGTCTAGCATAGAACTCCGGATGTTGAAATTGGGCCTTAAGGCTTATTTGCTTGAATAAAAGGGAATATCTTCAGAATTTATCGAGCCAATGTGCTCAACTATGTTGTGGTAGCACGGGAAGGTGCATAAGGTGCTAAACAGTGATTTCAGACTACTTCAGTATAGTTCTTAGCACGTTCGAGGACAAACGTATATTTAAGTGGGAGAGAATGTAACGACCCGATCGGTCATTTTGAGCCCTAGCGCGTCGTTTCGCAGTCTGAGGCCATGAGCAGCTTCATTTCAGGTATTGTGACTTGTTCACATGGTCGGAATTTAAATTCAGGAAGATCGGAGTTAAATTTTAAATGAAAATTCTCATTTGAGAAGCTTAAAGTTGAAAGAATAAACTAGGATTGGATTTTTGATTAAACGACCTCAAAATCGGGATCTGAAGGTTCTAAGAGGTTCGTATGATGATATCGGACTTGGGCGTATGCCCGGTTCGGGTTTTGGATGACTCGGGAGCGTTTTGGCACCTATTGTGGAAGTTAGCATTTTGGAAGAAATTTCATAAGTTTGGTTTGAAGTGCATTTCAGTGTTATCGACGTCCATTTGGGATTCCGAGACTGTGAATAGCTCCATATGGTGATTCTAGAGTTGGTGATTCTTGAATTTTAACCACGATTTTGAGTATGGAATTAACAGAAAATTATATATTTGAGTTCGTGAGTTCATGGGTAAACTTTATCTTCGAGAAATTTCGGAATCCGGGCACGTGGGCCCGAGGACATTTTTGACAACTTTTCGTTCGGGGTTAGGAATTTGTTATAAATTGGGTTGTAAAGTATAATTGAGCATGTATTAATGGATTTATATGATCGTTGGCTAGTTTTGGAGCATTGTGCGTTGGTGCAAGTCTTCGGAAGAATGTAGAAATGTTGGTTATGAGTCTTCGGAGCAAGGTAAGTCTCATTTCTAATCTTGTGAGGGGTAACTTACCCCATAGATGAGTTAAATTTGTTATGTGCTCCTATTTGTGGGGACTACGTACGCACGAGGTGATGAGAGTCCGTGCGTAGCTCCTATTATGCTATTGTCTGGGTAGTTAGGACCCAAAAGCATATTGTACGTGGATTAATTGTGAACCCATTGGTAGCTTGAATTGCTTAACTCACATCGAATTAGTAAGTAAATTTATAAAAGGATTAAACTTCATTTCTTAAATTGTTAAAGGAGAATTGATTTTATTTGAATAAATATTCCCCGATAAGTTCTTATTTGACTGATTGAGCATGTATTTTATGTGTGTTGCGTCGCATGGATGATTCGCGAGCAGGATATGTGTTTATTTATGGAACGGGCCGAACGCCTCGGTGAGAATAGATGCATCTATGGTTCGTGCCGCTCGACCCTCGGCAGTGCACAATTTACATTTCTGTTGGAGCGGGCCGTCGACCTCAGCATGATTTGCGCATGT
The DNA here is from genome assembly GCA_026770625.1 of Nicotiana glauca. Taxonomy (NCBI): domain Eukaryota; kingdom Viridiplantae; phylum Streptophyta; class Magnoliopsida; order Solanales; family Solanaceae; genus Nicotiana; species Nicotiana glauca. Next base: position 128,818 of record MU731842.1, read on the forward strand.
CTGTGATGTTGTCTTGAACTTCATTAAGCTATTATTGCCCTTTTGTGGCTTAAAAAAATATTTGGATTATATTTAGAAAAAAATTCTGGAAATTTACCTATGAAGGAATTACGTGTTTACTTACTCTTTCCTCTAGCTGGATTAGAATCATGTTTATAAAATAAATCCACTATTTAATATGGACATATTAAGGATAAATCATTAGTGGACCGTTAGAGAGCGTCAAAGTTGACCATCTCGTCTCTACCCCTTTGGGATTAGGCGGGATACTCACTGAGTACACGTTGATTACGTACTCATACTACACTTCTGTGCATTTTTGTTGCACAGGTATGTATACCTCTAGCAGCCTACTGGGCGTATTAGCATGGATGACTCCGGGACTAGGTGAGCTGCATTGTTCGAGACGACCCGCATCTAGTATAGTTTCCTTCAGCATTTTTATTATTTATTCCCTATCCACTGTATTTCGGACAAAGGTTGTATTTTATTTCCCTTATCGATAGTTAATCGTGCACTTGTGACACCGGGTTCTGGGAATGTATTTGGATTTATTCGGAAATCTTACAAGTTGTTTAAATATTTTATTATTTATTCGGAGGAATATACTGAGTCTTTTTAAATTGTATAAAATAAAGGTTTTCAAAATTATTATAACGAGAACTTAATTAAGTATTCTAGTTGGCTTGCTTGACAGAGGTGTCCGGCGCCACCACGACCCTTAGTGGATTTTGGGTCGTGACAGATTCTTCCTAGGTGTTAGCCTGATAGGAGAAACATGCTCTGATACCAATAGTTAGTTTATATGAGTCTACCAAACTATAGAGTACCTAGTCCTCTATGAGATGATACGTAGAACACAGTAAAGACTGAATGTAAAGAAGGCAAGAGAATTTCTACATGGAAAAATCCCACACAAGGGGATCAAAAAACCACGACCTACTCTTGTAGGCTTTTAACTCTACTAACTAATAATCTACCTATTACAAGACACTTTGCAAATACCCTATTGCAAAGACTTCAAACTAACTTGTGATGCAACCACCACAAGCCACTCTATAACTCTCCTAGTAACAAAGGATTTAAACTTATGATCATCCCTAGTCACAACATAAACTCAGAAGTTTACGAATTTGATTTGTTCCTAAGATAACGCTTCTAAGAAAGCATACTAGGAATTACAATGACGAACAAATAACAAGATTACAACTCAACTATGGATGTACATAAACTCATTTAGAAACTGATTCTTAGTGGAGTTGTCTTCTTGTTCATCACACACCAGTGACTTCAATGCCGAATGAATACTTTTGCTTCTTGAGAGAATATCACTGAATGCACGAAGAATAGCGTGTCTTGCACCAGGTTGTTTTATCACAAAAGATAGCACAACGGATAGCGATGTCAACTCTTGGTGTACGCCTCTTCCCAATAAGAAGTGACTGTTGTACTGTCTGCACAGCCACTTCTGGGCAGTTGCGTTCCAGCTGGATAGTGGACTTTGTACTTTTGTCAGGACACACCAACGGACCAGGTCCTAGTTGTGTTCCTCTTCTATGGCAGTTTCCAAATGGTCACTTTCTTCTGCTATGTTCCAGCTGTGTACTTGACTTGTATTTCTATCAGAGAACCCTAAGGGAGGAGGTCCCTATTGTGATCCTCTTTATATTGATTGCGTACAGTCACTGACTTGTTTTTGTTGGAGAACCATAAGGGACCAGGTCACCAGGTCCCTGTTGTATTCCTCCATGTGATCGTTCATCCATTTTTGGATTTTCAGACTTCGACCAGTTCACATAAAATGTATATCCTGTGGGCCAAGTTCTCAATCTGGTTCTTCAAGACAAGTTTGTTAGATCATTAAAACATAAAGCTAAATCATTGAAAACCCATCATACCTAGGCATAATGTGCGCATGATATTTATGTGAAATCCTATTCATGACTTACTTTGTTAAATACCTTGAAGTGCAATTATTATAAGACATGACTGAAACTGATATGCTTTTCTCTGTAAACTCTGAGCTTGTTATTATTTCCATGTTATCCATGCTTAGTGTAATCTTTAATCATTATTGGTATTGACCTTAGTAAGTGTCAAGTCAACCCCTCGTCTCTACTTCTTCGAGGTTAGACTGGATACTTGTTGGGTACATGTTGTTTATGTACTCATACTATGCTTCTGTACTTATTGTACAAGATCTAAGGTAGGTAGATCTGGCTACCAGACTGGTGCGCATTCTTGATAGTAAGTCGAGATTCCACGGTGAGCTGCTCCCTTCCTATGCCGTTCAGCAGCATGATGGAGTCTCTTTTTGTTTTTGACTGTCTATTCTATTTCAGACAGTAGGATAGACTTATTCTTTTGTATATTCTACTAGATTCTCATATACTTATGACACTAGGTCTTGGTGATGAGTGGTGATTTTACCACTCAATCTAGACTCTTTTCCTTAGCTTTTATGTCCTTTAACTATAATATGAGGTTGTTTATGGTGTGTATTGTTAGATTTTCAGGTAAATGATGCTACAAAGTGACTTTAATTGAATTAAAGTGGAATTGAGCAAAAGAGGGTGAAAACAATGCAAAAGTCTCCGGTGATTCCGCATCTGCGGAAGAGTGGCCGCAGAAGCGACCTCGCATCTGTGGAGCTGGACAATTTCTCAAGAACCGCATCTGCGGTTGGATTTTTGCTTCTGTGTTGGCACATCTGCGCTTGGTAAACCGCATCTGTGGTGACAGCGTTTATTTGGATTTTCGCTTCTGCGATGAGTACTCCGCATCTGCGGAGACGCACCTGCGGTGATCCTTCCGCAGTTGTGGAAGTCGGGCATCAAACCTGAGAAAATTTGACATTTCACAAGTTCTCAACCCCAAACCATTTTTGTACTCCTACAAGCATATCTTTGGGAAGATCTTTGGCTTATTTTTAGTTGGCTTATTTTCAGATTTTAGAGCTAGAAAGAACAAGTTTTGGAAGCTAGGGCTTTGCACACACACTTTGGTCTTGAAGATTTGAAGCTTGTGGTTAAGATTTTCTTATCCATTTATGTTTATTTCTTCATTTGCTTGCTTTGTATTGCATATATAAGTGTGTATTATTTTATTCAACACTTGAATCTTGTTTATGAAAATATTCATGTTTGAAGTGACCTTGTTGTGCTTATGTATTGAATGATTTTTATTCTTTTATGAAGTGAGTTTTTGTTATTTTAAGTATTCTTGTTCTTTAATGTTTCCAAAGGGACTAGCTAACCCTAGGACTCACCCATTAACTCAAAATTATTTTTTGGAAAAGATAATTTGGGGTTGGGAAAGATTAATTAACAAGAACTTGAGGCGTTAACTCTTATTTTATAACCAGGGATAGGATAGAACTACTTGTAGCCATATCCGAGAGTGCTTAATATCTTAATTTTTTTAGGGATAATTCAATTAGGAAGTCTTGTTAGTCTTCGGAAGAAGCTAATTAAGAATTATTATCCATGGCTAATTAACATAAACTCGCTTATATTTGTAAATCATGAAATATATTGGATCGTTACTTGAGTGTAATTCCCGATGCATTCATACTTGTAGCCATTGATCATTTTACTTACTTTCTAGGTTAGTTTATATTTTTGCATTTAGATATAAAATATTTTCAAAAACTAAATTCTTAGTGTTTGGCATTGTGCGATAAGTGATAATTTTCTTACATTCCTAATCGCCTACACATTGTTCTCTGTGGGATTTGACCCCGACTTATAGTTGGGTAAATTACATTGCACGCGACCTTCTTCATTTACTTTTTAGTAGTGGATTTGGACGTCACCAAAATTGGCGCCGTTGACGGGGAACAATTTGGCGTAATTTAGGTTGTTTGAGAAATAAGCAAAAGTAATTTGGTCCAAACTTGTGAATATTTGTATAATTAATTTTCTTACCTTGGTCTATTTTCTTGTTTGTTTCTTGTTTATTTTCATATATTTGAAAAATGGCATCATATAATGAAAATTGGCCGAATGGTAGTTGTTCATACTTTGATGATCCTTTTCCTTATTGTGGAGGACCACACTTGTGGAAAAATTGTTTAAATTCTCCCGGGGGTGGATTGTGCGCACAATCTCAAACCCATGAGTGGAGTATTTGTGATAAGTGTGGTTTTCAAAATGGTCATTGGGATGATTGTGCTTATTGGTCCTTCCCTTCCCCAAGCCCCTGCTATGATGATTCTACTTTTTGTGATGAAAATTATAGGGCCAAGGAAGTGGAAGAAGTTAAGCATGGCCAAAGTGAAGAGTTCAAGCTTATGTTGGAGTGTTTACTTGAAGAAGGAAATAAGGAGCAAAATTCCTTGGAGGAGCTTTTGGAGAATAGTCTCCAAAATGACTTGGCACTTGAAAGGTTGCACTCACAAATGGATGAGATGATCGAAGCCTTAAGGGTTCAAAAAGCGAATGATAGCCAAGAACCTTCCTTGGAGATTGAAGTTGAAAATCGTTCCTTGGCACTTGATCAAAACCAAGAAAAACTCTCAAATGCTCAAAATGAGAAGATTATGCTCATGTTGGAGACTATTCTTGAAAATGAAAAGAAGCACAACTTTGAACTCGAGGACTTAAAACAAGGCTTGGCTTACAATGATAAACATATCCATACCTTGGAAGATCAAATGAAAATATTAGTTAAGGCACATTATGCCCACCAACTTGAGAGTGTGGAAGGAAGCCAAGAAGAGTCCAATTCCGAGGAAGAAAGTGAGCTTTACGTTGAGTAATCAAGAGGAATAAAGAATTGGACATCTGCCAACCGGCTCCGTGAATGTTAATGATGCCGAGAAAAAAATGGAATTAGAGTCAACCGGTGTAAATGAAAATTTGGTTGAGATTGACTCTAGTCCAGGGGAAGAAGAGGATGTCAAAATCCAAGAAAAATTGCAAGTTGGAGGTTTGAAGTCACATTCCAAGCATTTTTCAATATTGGAATTGTTTAGTGACACGGAAGTTGAACCACATGAATCAATGAAGGACTGCAAGGAGGAAAAACTCATGCCATACATCCTACAATTTGAGGGAACAAGAAAGCAAAATGACATTCCTCACATGAGAGCCAAGAAGTGCAAAATGAAGAATTTAAGGCTTGGCTTGATCATCAACTTACTACCCCCCATCGCTCATGGTCACAAGCTTGATTCCAAGCTAAGTGTCCCGTTCAGATCATCCAAGTGGTGAGAAAAGTGGTAATGTTGTTTTGCATCGTGTCACGACGTTAAATACGGCGCTTGGTGGGAGGCAACCCATCCTTTTTCAAAATTTTCAGTCATTTTTGAATTTTCTTTTTTTAGAATATCTTAGTATATTATTTTTGACTAATCTGCCAAGTTTTAGATTTTTTGGAGTTGATTTGGGCATGTCGGAGTGGTTCGGAGGGCCAAAACCAGTAGTTTCAGAATCTGTGTATCAATCTTCTGGTGTAATCGCATCTGCAGATTTTTTACCACAGATGCGGTCTCATAGAAGCGAGTGTATGAGCGTGAAAGGGGTTATCTAGCCGCATAAGCGGCGCCGCAGATGCGGCAAAAGTATCGCAGATGCGGAGATCGCACAGGTCTTAAATTGAATAAACGAATTAGAAGCTTCATTCCTTTATAGGTATATTCTCTACGTACTATTTCTCCCAGCCCTAAACTCCCCCATCTTCAAAATACTCCAAAACCTCCATTGCTTGTGAAATCCGCTACACTCGACTCAAGTAATGTCCTCTAAATCCACATCCACTTCTCTTCTCTTTTCTTTCTTTCTCTTTTCTTCTTCATAGCCAACAACCCATATTTGTTTTTTTTATTTTATGTGATGTTTTTATTTTTTCAATTTTATGGCTGTTAGTTTTAGGATGTGAGGAAAATTGGTTCAGAGATTTCGTGTTTGTGCGTTGTTAGTATTAAAACAAAATTGTGGGAAATCTGAGTACCTAATTTGTTTGAAGAATAGGTCTTTTTCAAGTGCTTGCAAGATGTTCGACAAATTGTTTAAAAGAATTTTTTTTTTGCTAAATACAACAAAATTAGTCTCAATTGAATCATAATCTCATATACTGCACTAATTTAAAAGTCTTGAGTATAAATTAGGTGCCAAAATTGGGTTTTGATAATAAAAAATTAAAAAATAAAATAAAAATCTGGCCAGCTAAAGAACTTGACAAAAACTGCAGATGCAGTATCGCACCTGCGATTATTTTTTTGTAGATGCGATTTCTGGAATATGGGCAAAATCGCATATGAGGTCAAATTTCCGCAAAAGTGGACCGCTTCTGCAGTCACTGTTTCGTAGATGTGAAAACTGGGCAGAAATGCCAATTCCAGTAGTTTTGCAACAGTTCTTTCCCTTGCCCGTTCAACCTAATTTTTTGGCTTAATTGCAGTATTTTGAATTGCTTAACATGATTCTATTACCCAACTGACTTTGTTTTGATTTTATATAGGTGTTTTAAGTTAAAATAGACCCAACCATGAGCGGACAACAACATGAAATTGAATAAGAAGTTGAGAAACCATATGATGAGTCACGCTTCATGTTAGCTGCATGTGAGCATAGATATTTGGACGACCTCATCAACCGGATTGTCATGCTTCATTCCCACTCCATGCAAAATTAATGAGGAGTGGGTTCGTGAATTCTATGCCAACTATAGGCGCACAGATTTTGCCAACCCACAAATCGTCATCAGAGGAAAATTGATGAGGTTTGGAATAGAACAAATAAATGACACTCTTGGGATTTCCAACTATCCAATGGAGCCGGTGCAAGAGAAAGATCATTTTGAAAATGGAAAATGGCTTGTCTCAAACTCTACCCTCCTAGCCTGAGAGCCAAATGGGGTAACCGGAGAAAAGGTTTGAGATCAATTGACTTCACTGCTGCAGCAAAAATGTGGTTGTACATCCTTTACAACAAGGTGTCTCCTTGTGGAAACGTCTCAGAAGTCTCATACACCAGGGCATTGATCATTGCATGCCTCTTGGATGACATTCCTGTGAATGCTGTGTACTATATCATGCGGGAGCTGAGGGAGTATCTGCGAGACAAGGATGCAGGAATGATGTTCCCTTCACTAATCACACAGCTATGCACGAGAGCAGAGGTTAGGGTGCGTGGCACCGATCGTTAGCTACCAGCTGACAAACCTTTTCACCCCCTGAGAGTGATTGGTGAGGGTAGTGCAGACAAGAGCAAAAAAAAGGAAAGTCACCACCACGGCTGCTGGTTCAGAATCCTCTTCACAGGCAGCTACATAGGGACCATTCGGGATGCTAAACTCCGAGCTTGCATCTATTTGGGAGTTAGTATCACAGCTTCCGAGTGGGCCTTCATCTTCCCAGCCTGGGCCTTCATACTTCTCCAGGGACTAAATGCATAGTTACTTAGAGGCGCAGAAAAGCCAGAAAGATTCTCTTAAGAAGATGGTAGCAACAGTGACCAGACGTGAGGACGCTTACGTCACTTTGGCCAAGGACCATGCTGATCTTCAATCAAACTTCGATTGAAGAAGAAGAAGAAGAAGAAGAAGAAGAAGAAGAAGAAGAAGAAGAAGAAGAAGAAGAAGAAGAAGAAGAAGAAGAAGAAGAAGAAGAAGAAGAAGGCCATCTTCAAATGGGGAAACCCAGGTAAGAAGATACCAGTGGTGGCCAAAGATAATAGCGAGGAATATTCTTTCATGTCAGAGACTGCTGGTGATGGTGGTGATGATGATGATGATGAGGAGACTGATGATGATGAGGCCACGAGTGAAGAAGGAGAAGAAGAAGAAAAACAAGAAGAACAAGAAGAAGAAGAAGAACAAGAAGAAAGGCAAATTCATGATAAAGATGTGGAGAGGCATAAAGGCCATCTTCAAATGGGGAAACCCAGGCAAGAAGATATCAGTGGTGGCCAAAGATAATAGCGAGGAATATTCCTTCATGTCAGAGACTGCTGGTGATGGTAGTGATGATGATGATGCTGAGGAGACTGATGATGATGAGGCCATGAGCGATGCACAGCATTGATCTACCATCCTCCCATAGTCTGCTAGTCTGATGCAGACTTCACAGAGACCCTCAAACTGTTTACGCTTTATATTTGATGTTATGCAGTGAGGACACTGCAATGTTTTTAGTTGGGGGTTGTTGTAGGAGTATACTTATTCATACTTTAATAGTGGTGTGCCCTTGCTGGGCTTATTTTGTTGCTATGGATATTGTGTGCCCTTGTCGGGCTTATTATTGTGTTGATGTAGATATTGTGTGCCCTTGCCGGGTTATTTTGTATAGCAGGTGTTCTTGCCGAGCTTGGTGTGATTAGTCTATTTCTATTTTTCTTTCATTATTTACTTTCTTTAGTAGCTTGTTGTTATTAGTATTAGTGTTTTTATTTTAGTATCCCTTTTTGGTATATTTTTTTAGTATTTTTGTTTTCTTTTATTTTTATTTCCTTAAGTATTATTTCCTTGGGTTTTCTTCATGCTACAGTTCTTTCCCAAGAAAAATTTTTGAAGTGAACCGGGTGACTTTTCCCTATCATAGATGGCGTGACAACTTTCTTAAGGAAATTAGTATTGTTTTGCTAGGACGAGACTTTTGGATTATTTGGTACTAATAAAATTAGTCTCTTATATGTGAAGTATGAATTAAGAATACCCCTCCAAAATTATGATTTTGAACGAAAACAAGCAAGTTGCATGGTGAAGAATAATTTTTGTGATAAATTTTTGGCTCTTTTAGCGACTCTTTGCTCACTAGTTCGAATAATATTGCTCTAGACATTCTTATTAGAAAATGATTGATCCGTCTTGATTAATTCATGTGCCATGTGTGTTAGTGTTTGTACAAATAATTCTTGTATTTACTTCTATCATCTAGAACTTGCCCAGTTGGTTTTTCAATGCTAATGGTAGTATGTTTGATTGGAGGGATGATCTTAGGCATACTTTGTTTTATTTACAAAATCTCTTTAGCTTTTCAAGCCTACCTTTGCATAAATAATATCACTGGTACCCTATTTGAGCCTTTAAACCCTTTTCTTTGGCCAACTCATTACAAACCTTTCCCCTTTTGTAAAATAATTTCCTCTTTTGAACTCATCCCTCCTTGAACATTGAGAATGAGGCTAAAAGCCTAAGTTGGGGGCGTGATGTCAAAGTGAAAATTGGTAAGGTTGTACATTGAGTGTAGGATCATATACCTCAAACTGTTTTTATTAAATTATTCAAGCTCCAAAAAGAAAAACATGTATATAAAAAAATTGAAAAAAAAAAAGAGAAATATTTGTATGTATATAAATTATGGAGCCTTAAAGAAAATTAGAGAGGTATTTAAGGTGGTTCTACATTGGGAACTAGATGCCAATGAGGCTATGTGGTTTGAAAAGAAACAAAGTGCAAAAGAATGAAAAATGTGAGTAGTGTTCAAGGAGGTGAAGTCACTTGTATCCAAATGCTTATCCGACCCTTCCCTAAACCTACACTACAAGCTTACAAAATCCTTATGGGACCTCCAACCGAACATTCTTGAATAGGCGATGAATTAAAATAAGGAAAAGCTTATGGTATGAGATGTTGTAACACTTGAAATTCTTTGTGAGGGTGAGTGTTTTTGTAAAATTTATCCCTTATGTTATATTATAGATATAGTAATTTTGGGACTTTCTTTCTTGTGAGGGCACACGAATTAGGAAGGATTGGTGAAGTGGAGTAAATTGAGCATATGTAGTGGACTAGTGCTTTTGAGTCACTTCTTGATACTTATTCTTGTCACTTAATTGTTTGTGTTCCCATGCACATTCTTGAAGTTGTTTTTAAATGAGGGAGTCATTCGGGAAAGTTACACATACTTGAGTCTAGTTATTAGTACCAACCAAATCCATAAGTATGGTGCTTAAATTAGAGAATGTGATATGTAAATAATAGCAATACCACTTGTGTTTTAAATGGTAAATCCTCATTGAAGTGTTGGTTTTAATTTGCTTGAGGACAAGCAAAAGCTTTAAGTTGGGGGTATTAATGAGTGATAATTTTACCGCTCAATCTAGCCTCTTTTCCTTAGCTTTTATGTATTTTAACTATAATATGAGGTCGTTTATGGTGTGTATTGTTAGATTTTCAGGTAAATGATGCTACGAAGTGATTTGAATTGAATTGAAGTGGAATTGAGCAAAAGAGGTTGAAAACAATGCAAAAGTCTCCAGTGATTCCGCATCTGCAGAAGAGTGGTCGCAGAAGCGACCTCGCATTTGTGGAAGTAAGCATGCATCTGCGGAGCTAGACAATTTCTCAAGAACAACATCTGCGGTTGAATTTTCGCTTCTGTGTTGGCGCATCTGCGCTTGGTGAACCGCATCTACGGTCAGAGCGTTTAATTGGATTTCCGCTTCTGCGATGAGAACTCCGCATCTGCAGAGATGCACCTGCGGTGATCCTTCCCCAGGTGCGGAAGTCGGGCATCAGACCTGGGCAAATTTGACATTTCACAAGTTCTCAACCCCAAACCATTTTTATACTCGTCCAAGCATACCTTTGGGAAGATCTTTGGATTATTTTTAGTTGGCTTATTTGCAGCTCTTAGGGCTAGAGAGAAAAGGTTTTGGAAGCTAGGGCTTTGCACACACACTTTGGTCTTGAAGATTTAAAGCTTGTGGTTAAGATTTTCTTACCCATTTATATTTATTTCTTCATTTCCTTACTTTGTATTGTATATCTAAGTATGTAGTATTTTATTCAACTCTTGAATCTTGTTTATGAAAATATTCATGTTTAAAGTGTGGACTAAATACCTTGTTGTGCTTATGTATTGAATGATTTTTATTCTTTTATGAAGTGAGTTATTATTATTTTAATTATTCTTGTTCTTTAATGTTTCCAAAGGGATTAGCTAACCCTAGGACTCGCCCATTAACTACAAATTAATTTTGGAAAAGATAATTTGGGGTTGAGAAAGATTAATTAACAAGAACTTGAGGCGTTAACCTTTATTTTGTATATTCTACCTAGGGATAGGATAGAACTACTTGTAGCCATATCGGGAGTGCTTAATCTCTTAATTGTTTTAGAGATAATTCAATTAGGAAGTCTTGTTAGTCTTCGGAAGAAGCTAATTAAGAATTATTATCTGTGACTAATTAACATAAACTCGCTTATATTTGTAAAATCATGAAATATATTGGATCGTTACTTGAGTGTAATTCCCGATACATTTATACTTGTTGTCATTGATCATTTTACTTCGCATTTAGATATAAAATATTTTCAAAACCAAATTCTTAGTGTTTGGCATTGCGCAATAAGTGATAAATTTATTACATTCTTAATCGCCTACACATTATTCTCGGTGGGATTCGACCCCGACTCATAGTTGGGTAAATTATATTGCATACGACCGTGTCCGATTTACTTCTTTAGTAGTAGATTTGGACGTCACCACTTGACACACATATTTGTAGATTATTCTTTTGGGTTGTATTACTATTATTTTACGTTGCTAATTATCACTTGTTTTAAATCCAACTTAAGAAAATGCTAGAATTGTTTTGGTAAGTAAAAATGAGAACTCACTAATACTTTCGGGTTGGATCGCCTGACAACAGAGTTGGGCACCATCACGATTTGTAATGAAATTGGGTCGTGACACTAATTCCGATATTAATTATACCGTAATTTTATCCCAATCAAATATGGAATAAACACTTTTTAAAATTAATTTCGGGATTAATTATCCCTTATCCCTCCTGCCAAACGAGCTCTAAAGAATCTCTTAAATCTATAAATATATGTGAACCAAGTTATTATTATATATCAATTTGAGGTCAATGTAGGAATTTATAAACTTTAAACATGGATCTGCCTTTAGGTACGAGTCAATACCCAACCTTGCACCACCACAGAAGGTGAAACCATGAATGGATAGATTTACTAAATAAAAAAACCTTTTTGAGTTTCAGTTATTACGTTTTCTTTCATTATTTTTTGTAATTTGGTAATCCCAAATGCTTTTCTTTTTCCTTTTTTTTTCTTACTTCTAATATAGATACTATCCAACAAGCACTTGCTCATAATTCCAAAGCAACAAATATTGATTTGTCACTTTCTTTGCTTTCTTTCGACATTTTTTGTTAGTCACACCGTGCTTACTTAATACCTTAAATTAATATATAAATCTACGTTTGTCGTCTTGTTAGGTTTAAGAGCCGCTTATTGAGCAGTCGACATTCCAAATCGTTATTGAAACTCTTAGAATATTTTTGCCTCAATCAATCTGCAATGGCTAGCTCAAAAAGAAAATTGCATGATCTCAAGACTCTCGTATAAGAAGATTGACAGACTCAAGAAAAGGATGATGCAACTTATCACTGTTTATATACCTTTCTAGTTTTTAGCACAAACACTTTATTATTGAGTTTGCAAGTGTCTCAAAAGATAGAGAGTGTTAGAAAACAAAACAATGTCAAATTTTGAGAAACATTCTTGCTGAAAATTGTTGGTAGTGAACGATTCAAAAACCACTAATGTTGTAACAAATTATTGAAGATCTAAGAGAACTCTTGTACCCCAAGGAAACTGGATGTACGTACCACACCTGTACTAAACCAATATAAAACTCCTGTGTTTTCAGCCTTTAATTCTATGCAATTTATTTCTACTGCAAATCAAACCTGTTGAAATAGTTAAGTCAACTGATTCCTTCTTAAGTCGACTAAGTTTTTAATTTGGTTACAAAAATATACCCCCTCCCCCCCCCCCCCCCCCCAATACTTTTAATTGGTATTAGAGCAATAACTCACATTATTGCCTAATAGTGAGGAAAAGATCATTACGTCAAACACAGTCATTGGAGCAGTATTTTAAAAAGGGACTTCTCATGTAAGATCACCATACTTTAATGGCCAGCACTTTTCACATTGGAAAGTGCGTAATGGAAACCTATGTAATGTTATACGACATTAAAGTATGGCATGTGATCAAAAAGAAAAATCTTCCAATTCTTCCAAAGAAAGATAAAGATGGTGAGATCATAGTTTCATCTGATCCTCTTTACTTAGATGATTACACTGAAGAACAAGCAGCCGTTAGTCAAGTGAATGCTAAGGCTAAAAATCTCCTATACAATACCATAAGCGGTGAAGAGTATGATAAGGTATCAAGCTGTGAAACTGCTAAAGAAATATTGGACAAGATAGAAGTCACATATGAAGGAAACAACAAAGTGGAGGAAACAAGAATAAATCTACTGGTGCATAATCAGTTGAAGAAATGTTCTCTCGATTCAGCAAAATTCTTGGGGATTTGGAATCTTTTGGTGAACCAATCAGAGGTAGAGAACAAGTCAGAGAAATACTAAGAAGTCTACCCACCATTTGGCAACCCAAAGTTATTGCTCTTGAATGTTAGGACCTCGACAAGATATCATATGATGAACTCAAAGGCGATCTAATTACTTTTGAGAAAACCCACTTAGACAGACAAGTTCATCAAGAGAAACGGAAAACAGTTGCATCTAACGTAACTGTGGCTGAATCAGAAAATAAAGAAAAATAAAAGAATAAGGAGGAGAAAAAGATTAAAACATAGCTATAGTCTCCACAGTAGTAACAAGCATGATGAGGAAAAATAGAAATAATAGAAGAGATAAGCAAAATTTCAGAAAAGGGAAGATGGGAAATAAAAATGACAAAAATGATGAAGATGTTATGAATGTGGGAAACAAGGACACATTCAAGTAGAATGCCCTGAACTGAAAAAAAAACTCAGCAGAAATTTCCAAAAAAAAAAAGTCTTTTGGAGCATGGAGTGATGAAGAAGAGTCTGATCATGAGAAAATCGCCAACATGTGCTTCATGGCTATAAATGATGACAGTGATGAAGACTCAATTAAGATAAGTCTCATGGAGGATGAAGGAACCAGTGAGGAACACCGCAAGAAGAATCAAAAAGGAAAATGGTATCTCGATAGTACGTGTTCCAGACAAATGACATATGACAAACAATCATTCAAATGTGTCACTAAGCTCGATGGTGGATCTGTCACTTTCGGAGACAAATCAAAACGAAATATAATTGGAGTAGAAAGAGTCCCTATCATCTCATCATGTGATGTAGATGAGGTCTACTTAGTAGATGAACTTGGTTACAACCTGTTCAGCATCAGTTAACTATGTGACAGTGACTATGAGGTTCGTTTCAAAAAACATGGTTGGTTCATTGAAGACGAAACATGTAATATTATTCTATCTAAAAATAGAGATAGAAATGTCTATATCCTTAGCAATACTGACAATCTAGCAAATCAAATTTGTTTAGCTTCAATGATTGATGATCCCTGGGTATGGCATAGAAAGCTTGGTCATGCTAGCATGCAGACTATTCAAAAACTTTCCAAACGTGATCTTGTCATTGATCTTTCAAAATTAGATTTTACCAAAGATTAAATTTGTGGTGCATGTCAATTAGGAAAACAAACTCGTTCCTCTTTTAAAATCAAAAACATTATTTTTACTATAAAACCTCTTCAACTTTTGCATATGGATCTTTTTGGTCCAACTAGAACTGCTAGCATTGGTGATAGAAAATATACTTTTGATATTGCAGACCTTTCACCTGGGTTATTTTTCTGAATCATAAAGATGAAGCACTAAGGAATTTTGAAGTCTTCTATAATAAGGTATAGCGTAAAAAAGGATATTACATCTCTGCTATAAGAAGTGACCATGGATGAGAGTTTGAAAGCAGAGCCTTTGAAAACTTCTTAAATGATCAAGGAATTTCTCATCACTTCTCTTCCCTAAGATTACCTCAACAAAATGGAGTGGTAGAATGTAAAAATAGAACCTTGCAAGATATGGAAAGAATCGTAATTGTGGAAAACTCTCTCCCACGCCACTTCTGGGAAGAACATGTCATATCATTAACAGATGCCTGATTCGACCCAATCTTAAAAAGACCCCATGTGAGATATGGAATGGTAAGAGACCCAATATAAGTTATTTTCATCCATTTGGCTATAAATGCTTCATTCAAAATAATTAAAAGGACAACCTTGGTAAGTTTGATCGAAAAAGCAACGAAGGTATTTTTCTTGGATACTCTCCCTCAAGCAGAGCATATAGAGTATTTAATAAAAGAACTTTATCTATTGGGGAATCCATTCATGTTATTTTTGTGGATACTAACACTCGCTTAAGGAATGAAAAACTTTATGAAGATGAGGAAATTCCCATCATCACAAAGTCAATTCTTACAGGAAAAGACTGTCATGATGAGGCGACTAATAAGCAAAACTAGTCAACTAAGGGGCACATGGAAAACCAGGAACCATCTTCTGCTGAACAGTCAACTACCTTGGAAAAGGAGCCAGTCACAGTTGTCCCAAATGAATGGAAAAGTGAACTTGGATATCACCATAAGTTCATCATCATAAATCTACAGGAAGGTAAAACTACCAAAAGATCTCAAAAGTTCAACTCTCACGTGACCTTAATATCACAAATTAAGCCAAAAAAGGTTGATGAAGCTCTCAAAGATGACGACTGGGTCAAAGACATGAAAGATGAACTTAATCATTTTGAAAGGAATAAAGTGTGGGACTTAGTTCAAAAACCATCTAATGCATCTATCATAAGAACTAAATGGGTTCTTAGAAATAAGCTAAATGAATATGGCTAAGTAGTTCGTAACAAAGCAAGACTAGTCGCCCAAGGCTACTCACAGTAAGAAGGAATCGAGTATGATGAAACATTTTCTTCTGTGATAATATTAGAATCCATTCGAATACTACTTGCCTTTGCTGCTCATAAAGGATTCAGACTATTTCAAATGGATGTAAAAAGTGCCTTCTTAAATGGATATATTTTCGAAGAAGTGTACATGAAGCAACCTCTTGGCTTTATAAACAACAGTCTCCCAAACCATGTATTCAAGTTGTCAAAAGCCCTATATGGACTCAAACAAGCCCCCCGAGCCTGGTATGAAAGACTAAGCTCTTTTCTATTAAATCATGGCTTTAAATGATGTAATATCGATGAAACTCTGCTTATTAAGTGTTAAAATTCAGGTAATCTTATCACTCAAATTTATGTAGACGATATTATTTTTGGAAGTTCTAACTCTGTATTATGTGAAGAATTTGCTCATATTATGAAAGGAGAATTCGAAATGAGCATGATGGAAGAGATGACTTTCTTTCTTGGATTACAAATCAAGCAATCTTCCAAATGAATCTTCATTATCAAAATCAAGTATACCAAGGAACTCATAAATAAGTTTGAATGGAGAATGCAAAACCAGTAGGACTCCAGTGAGTCCGTCAACAACTCTTGAAGTGGACAAAAATGGCAAAAGTGTCGATAAAACTATGTATAAGAGAATGATTGGATCCCTACTATATCTCATGGCTAGTCGACCAGATATAATGTCTAATGTTTGTAAGTGTGCAAGATTTTAGTCAGCTCAAAAGGGATCTCATTTGAATGTAGTTAAACGTATCATTAGATACCTCATTGGGACCATTAGATTGGGCTTATCGTATGCGCACTCTAACAATTTTGATCTAAAAGGTTTTTCACATACAGATTTTGCAGGTGATAGGATTGAGAGGAAAAGAAGTAGTCGCACGTGCCAACTACAGGGAAATGCTCTAATATGCTGGCATAGGAAGAAACAAAATTATGTTGCCTTTTCAACTACTGAAGTAGAGTATTTAGCTGTTGGAAGTTGTTGCACCCAAATTCTTTGGATTATGCATCAACTTCTTGATTTTGATTTAAATCTTACTTCTACTCCTATTTTTTGTGATAACACGAGTGTTATATGTCAATCAAAAAATTCTGTGCATTATTCCAGGCCAAATCATATAGAAATTAAGCATCATTTTATTCTTGATCATGTTGTTAAAGGTGATATTATATTAGAATTCATTAGTACTGATTCTCAACGTGCTGATACTTTTATAAAACCTCTTTTGGAATAACGAATTTGTCTTGTAACGACCTGACCGGTCGTTTTGAGCTCTAGCGTGTCGTTCGGCAGTTTGAGGCCATGAGCAGCTTCACTTCAAGTATTATGACTTGTACGCATGGTCGGAATTAAATTCCGGAAAGTTCAAAATTGATTTAGAAAGTGAATTCTCATTTCAGAAGCTTTAAGTTGAAAGAATTGACTAAGATTGAATTTTTGAGTAAACGACTTTGGAATCGAGATTTGAAGGTTCCAGCAGGTTTGTATAATGATTTTGAACTTGGGAATATATTCGGATCGGGTTTTGGATGACCCGGCAGTGTTTCAGCACCTATTGTGGAAGTTAGCATTTTAGAAGAATTTTATAAATTTGGGTTGAAGTGCATTTTAATACTATCGATGTCTGTTGGGAATTCCGAGTCTGGGAATAGCTCCGTGTGGTGATTCTGATATTGGGAGCACGATAGAAAGTGGAGAAGATCCGTAGTTCATTTGGAGTCATTTGGCGAAAGTTAGAAATTTGAAGGTTTTTGAGTAGTTTGACCGAGAGTTGAATTTTTGATATCGAGGTTGGATTCCGATTCTGAAAGTTGGAGTAGGTCCGTAATATCGAATGTGACTTGTGTGCAAAATTTGAAGTCCTTCCATATTGATTTGATATGTTTCGGTGCAAAATATAAAAGTTGGAAGATTTAGAAACTCATAATTCGATTCGATGCGCGATTCGTAGTTTTGACGTTGTTTGACGTGATTTGAAGCCTCGATTAAGTTCGTACTGTATTTTGAGACATATTGGTATAATTGGTTAAGTCCCAATGGCCTCGAGTAGATTTCGGAAAGTTAACGGAATGGATTTCGGACAAAAGGAGCTGCTGCATTTTTCTGCTGCAGAAGCTGTTTTTGGACAGCAACTGGTGCAATCGCAGAGCTGACTTTGGGAGCTTATATCTTGCAATCTGTAAAGATTCTGAAAATTTGTAAAACATAAAAATTGTATATCTTGCATTCTAATTTCCATAAAGATAAACCATTTATCATCTGGATAGTTGTACAGAAAGTTATGGCCGGTTGAATTAAAGCTCGTAAAGCTGTTTTGCAATTTCCCCAGAAATTTCTGATGCGAGGAGCCTAATTTGAAAGCTTATATCTCGAAATCTATAAGGAATATGAAGATTTACAAAGCATGAAAGTTGTAGATCTTTGATTCTAGTTATCATAGAGTTAAACTATTCATTATTTGGATATTTTTACATAAAATTATGGTCCGTTGACTGAAGGCTAGTAGTAGTTCATTTGTGCCCGAAAATCAGGCAAAGTCACATTTCATGCATGCAACTTGCCTAGGCAGAATGCCTAAAAATGAGAGTCAGCCATTTTTACTCATTATTGAGTTTTGGGTCTCGGATTTAGGAGATTTTTGGAGCTTTTGGAAGAGGGTTTTCACCTAGCACTTTGAGGTAAGTAATTTCTATTCAACATGAGTTTAATACATAGATTATGGATAGATTAACATGTAAAAATTGGTGAAATCAAGGATTTAGATGAAAACCAAGGTTTTGTATAAAAATGAGATTTGGCCATGAAAATGGTTATGGAATTTGGTAAAAATTATATATTTGACTTCATAAGGTTATGGGTAACAACTTTCTTTGAAAATTTCTGAAATTCGGGCATGTGAGCCCGGGGGTAAATTTTAGGAATCTTACATTTAGGGTTGGGTAATCACCTTAATAGTTGGAATATGAATTTTTGAACATGTATTCATTAGTTTATACACTATTTCATTAGTTTTGGATTGTTCCGCACCGAATTGAGGGTTTGAGCATAATCTTGGATCGAAAAGTGGGTTTCGGAGCGAGGTGAGTCTCCTTTCTAACCTTGTAAGAGGGAATTGTCCCCATAGGTGAATTGATTGGATATGTGCTCCTATTTGTGGGGGCTACCTATGCACAAAGTAACAAAAGTTCGTGCGTAGCTACTATTATGCATAAGTCCGGGTAGTTTAGGATCCAAAAGCATGCTCTACTTGTAATATTTGGAATCTTTTTGTCGATTTAAAATGGTTAAATCATATTGAATTGGTAAATGAATTTCTAAAGGAATTAAACATCATTTTCTTGACCGTTAAAGAGAATTGCTATTTCTTTGGGTAATTGTTTTTCCCTGATGAAGTCTTGATTGATTGTTTGAATGTGTATTTCTATGTGTACCTGTGACGCATGTATGATTTGGGAGCGGGGTGATTGTTTATTTATATTTGACCACGTCGCATGTTGATTCGCGAGCGGGGTAATAGATGTATCTATGGTTCGCGTCATTCGACCCTCTAGCAGTGCACCATTTAAATATTGTTGGATCGGACCGTACGACCTCGGCATGATTTGCGCATGCTTGTATTGCTTGACTTGAGATTCATAGATGTTGATATTTGCTCTCTCTGGCCTGAAATAAATGTATAAATGATGAAAATGAATTTGAAAATTTCCTATAAACGAAAGAATTGGTTACTTGCCTTATGCTATTGAATTTAAAATCATTTTTATGAAAATCCCAGATTTTCTATATTATTGGTATTATTAACATTGGACCCCTAGAAAGTGTCAAAGTCGACCTCTCCTCTCTACTTCTTCAAGATTAGACTGAATACTTACGGAGTACACATTATTTTCGTACTCATGCTACACTTGATGTGCATTTTTGTTGCACAGGCACATGTATCTCTAGTGGCCTAATGGGCGTAGCAACATGGTTGATGCGGAGACTTAGGTGAGCTTCTCTTCTCGAGTCGACCCGCAACCAGCATAGTCTCTTTCAGATTACTGTATTTACTTTCTGTTCAATTTGTATTATGTACGGTTATTGTGTTATATTTCTTCCTAAAGATAACTCATACACTTATGACACCGGATTCTGGAATGATTATAGGATTATGCAAAATTAAGTTTGTTAAAGACTTCAAGGTTATTTCTGTGAATTTCATTATGTATTATTTAATGTATAAAGAAAATGATTTCAACAAATACTAAAATGAAAATTTAATTAACTTTTTGGTGTTGGCTTGCCAGACAGTGTATCCGATGCTATCACGACCCTTAGTGAATTTTGGGTCATGACATGTCTATTGTACAAAAAGATTGGCGTTCTGCCTATTGCGTAAAAATCTTTTGTATATTTGCAAAATATTTTACTTTCTTTTTGAGTTTTCTTAATTAATGGGTTTTATTAATTTGAGATGAGTTCAATTATTACCTTCCATTGGTGCCGCCAAAGCAACTCCTCAGAAGTGTCACTTCAATCTGAACCTAACCCTTCCTCTAACCGATGCAACTCTTCAATCTTCTAAGAGCCTAGTTAAGTGTCCCTCCCCCCTCCACCTCATTCTCTCATTATTCATCAATTTTTACCAACTCCTCTACCATGGTTAAGAGAAACATTTCATTCTCTACTGCCATAAGACGAAGCAAATGGTTCCAAAAATCCCAAAACCCTGAAGAAACCGTCAACTTTGAATCATCTCTTGACTCAGACCCTATCAAAACAAATAATGAGAGTAGTGACTTATCAAAGGTCTATCTCAAAGCCAAAAAAAAAAAGCGAAAGAGACCCATGGATCTGTCACGACCATAATTTCCCTCTATAGGATATCGTGATAACTCTTAGTCTCTACAACTAGATAAGCCTAACAATAATGAAAATTGAACAGATATGAATTAACAAATTTTGGAAAATAACTGAACAATAGATAAAAACCCTTTCGAAAACTGAATCTCACATTACATACCCCAAAACTGGTAGAACCGAGTCATAAGCTCTACAGAGTATAACAAGAGTAATTATTACATCACTGTCTAAAAGTAAATACAACAGTAAATGAAGATAAAGTATGGTCACTCCGAGCCTGCGGACACCGAGCAGGAATACCTTGATATCTCCTATAAAATAGCTAGCATGAATCTTTGTCTGCCGGCACGATTGGCAGACATACCTGGATATGCACAAAAAGATGTGAAGAAGCATCGCATGAGTATATTACAATGGTACCCAATAAGTATCAAGCCTAATTTTAGTAGAGCAGTGATGAGGCCAGGTCAAGACATCTACTAAAAATATGAAATATATAGCATAAAATAAAATACAAATATAAAATGGACAGTAAGAAGCAACTAATACGAAACAAAATGATAGCATGATCCAATGCCGGAAAATCAACAATGAAAATAGCATAAAAGAAGCAACTAAAGGACTACAAAGATCATGTACGGACGACAACTGATAGAATAAGAAGGAATGAAACAATAGATATATTTCCCACCAAAATACTTTGCAATGTGAAATAAACCGCAAGAATCACATCGAGGTACCGCTTCATCTATAATGAAATCAAAATCGAGGTACCGCGTCGTATAATCAAGAATCACAATCGAGGTGCCGCCTCGTTCTCACTTTTTTTAATTTCAATTACAATCTTTCCTTATATCGCCGCGTGAGCCTTACATTTGAAAATAGGTTTTGAAAAGAATTTTTACGAAATAGCTACATGCACTTTAGCCCACCTTTTAACGTCGCATGGCTTCACGTTGTTCCCCTACAAGCAATCAGACACATAATTCATACCTTATACCACTGCATGCACATCAACCCAAGCCTTATACCGCCACATGCGCATCAATATTATCTCGCAATAACAGTTCGCACCACAAGTGCCTATTTACCACATCGTGATAAAAACAACAATATTAGTATTTCCACAACAATAGCCCATGGATCTAACACAACGTATACGATGATATCAACAACAACAAAGATTGGAAAATGCTCAACAAAATAGATATTTAAACAATAACCAACATCACCTCAACGTATTGACGACTTCCCCAACTTCAACACCAAATGACTCAGTAATGAGAGAAATAATGTATAACTATAATTTTAGATAAGACTAACCTCATGATAAAGAGATAATATTCAACAATGAGTCTCAAATAATAGAGTTAAACAAGTAAAATGATAACATGAACAATTACTTCAACAATGAAGAAATAGGATGTGACAATAAAGGAGAAAACAAGTTCAACTAAAGCATATGAGCAATTTAGCAAGTAGGATGTAGAACGCATAGTAAACAAGTCAACTAAAGCATTTAAGGATATTCTAATACAATTAAGGATAATTTGACTATGAGGGTTTAAATATAGGGTCTTTCAATTAAAGCATGGAAATAGTCTAAGTAGCTTAAGCCGGTCAAATACTACGTACAACTCGTGTAACCACTCGTCACCTTGCGTGCATAGATTTTATTTAGCACAACTGAATCAAAAAATACCAATCCTAAGGGGTAATTTCCCTACACGAAGTTAGGCAAGACACCTACTTCAATTTAGGCCAATTCAATACATGGTTTTTCCTATACAATCCGCCTTCGTTTGGCTTAAATCTAACCAAAATCGACTCACTCAACAATATCAAACAATGCTAGAGATGTCAATTGTAATAGATAAAGTTAATATTTTTCACTCTTTCCAAAAGTCAACAAAAGTCAACTTGGGGCTCGCCCGATCAAAACCCAGGTCCAATGGTAGATTCCATCTACCCATGAACCCACGAGTTCCTATATGTGATTAGTTTCAAAATTCGAGTCTAAATCGACTCTCAAAATTCAATTTCTTATGTTTCAAAAACTTGACAAAGTTTCCTAAATTTATTCTTTGATAAGATATGGTGATGGAATATGATTAGAAATAGATTAGAATCACTTACCCAAGGTTTGTATGTGAAATTCCTCTCTCCAAATCGCCTCTTACCGATTCTAGAGTTCAAAATGAGAGAATGAACTCAAAAATCCCATCCTTCAGCCATTTGTCCAGTCGCAGATGTCGCATTTGCGACTTGGTTGCGGACCCCGCAAATGCGAAGTCTTTCCATCTCTACTGTCATCGCAATTGCGATGAATAGTTCGCAATTGCGCATTGAACCTCCGCAATTTCAACCAAATAGATCGCAAATGTGAACTAGCTCCTTCTCAGCATACTTCACTGGGTTTGCAAATGCAAACCTAGTGTCACACCTCCTTTTTCATACGCTACTTTACTCGCGAGGGCGTATAGGAGTTTTTCCACTTTAAGGACAGTCGGAACGGGATTAATTATTTAAGTCTTTCAGAGTCGCCACTTGAGAATATAATGGTGTCCCAAGTCACCAGTTTAATCCCGAACCGAGGAAAGTTTGACTCTGTTACAATCTGCGAACTAGAAATCCGGATAAGGAATTCTGTTAACCCAGGAGAAGGTGTTAGGCACTTCCGGATTCCGTGGTTCAAGCACGGTCGCTCAACTGTTGTATTTGATTTTATCTGATTCCGATTATATGTTTTTAAATCATGTGCATTAATGTTCCGCTTTTTCAAATTTTAAGAATTGCAACGTCGTGAAAATGCATTCTTTGACCACACCATACCAGTACGCCTGTGACTTTGGATACATTTCGACTTCGTTGGGAGTAGGATTTGGGTCACATAAATGTGCACCCGTTCATGGGAATATATATTGAAATTGTGCCTAATGGTATCTATTTCTTTGTTACTTTGGAAAAAAACCGTGAAATTAGCTAAACGGTCATTCCGATGTCTAAATTATCATAATCGTTATTTTGAGGGCCCCGTGTGTTTATTTTATAACGAGGCTCATCTCATTGTATTTTAAAGGTTAAACCTAGATTATGCTAAGTTTTCTATCATTGTTTTTTTCTTAATAGAAATAATTATTAGTGCATTTTTATAACAGTTCTCATGATCATTTATTCGGATCCAAGCCACTATACGTTATTGGGCCTGGAATTTGGACTAATTTAATAGAAGTGCACAAGTATGCATAAGGCTATTTAAAGCCCAGTCCACAGTTACGAATTCAAGTCTCTTGGGCTTAGAAGCTTTCATGGTTGAATCCAGCTTTCTATGCCTGGACCCGTCAAATTAACAACTAAATTTGAAGCAAATTTAATCATTTATCAGGCAAACCATACAAATACTTACTACTTCAGTATCAGATTTCAACTAAAAATGTAACTTCGATTTTATTCATCTATCAACATTTGGCAATCAAACTGTATCAATCAAATTGTGTTGAGACATATGTGTTCATTCAGATTCAAGTCTATTTAATTTTACTTGCTATTTCGAAATGGCTAACTAATTATACAGTTTGCATGTTTTTAACTAATTCCTGAACTTCATTCATATTATATTCATGTTTCACGTCTGTTTTCGAATTTAAACCAATTTAAACAGAATCTAACACTTCAGAATTATGAACGCACGTGTCTAACTACCTCCTTATTTTTGTTGACAGTCAATAATTCAGAAACTTTAAACAATGAAAATGCTCTAATATTTCATGTTCACTTCTTAATTTCAGAAATCAAATGATAATCCAGAAGCGTTTAGTTAGAATTAACCAATTTCGAACCTATAAATCTAAGTGATCATCTTTTAAGACTAAGTTACTCTACGTTATCCCTATACTAATTCCTAAGCTAATGATTCAGCGATATTACTAGTTTCAGTTCATGGTTTTTACAGTCCAAGTACACATTAAACAGCAGATTCCTAATGAATTACATAAGTTCTAAGTATTCTACAACTAACAGCAAAACAGAATTACAAATATAGAAGAAAAACTAGTGTGCATTTCATTTCTTCAGAACTTCAGTTACATCCTTGAAAGGTAGTAGTATACCTGGTCAAATTGAGAGGAAAATCAATGAGTTCTAGGATGTAGACGAAGAAGAAGATCAGCGACAGGCAGAAATCCAAGTAATAACAGCAGTAGTTCCAATATAACATAGCAACAGACTTGATTTCAGAGGAGAAAACCCAACAATTTCAACCAAATGATGTAGAATAATGATCGAAACAACAGAAGCCCAGAGTTTTCACTCAAATTGAACCAATGAAACAATAGTAATACTAAATTTTAGTGTATTTCCGATTTCAAAACTTCTGACCCCTTAAATGGTGGCCTAAGAAGGCCTATTTATAGAACAAAAATGGGAGGGAAATTTGAATTAAATATTTAGATTTTCCACCCCTACTATTTTTAACTAGTAATCGTACCCGCGCATATAATATTTGATAAGAAAATATTATTTGTAATTTTTTAGTATTGAACCTATACATTGACAATTTGAAGGAACTATAAGATAAGCAAGAACAAAGGTGGAGCTTTCAAATTATAATTTGAATTCTTGGCATAAATATTAGTAGCAGATGCGGTAACTATAAATAGTATAGATTCATCAACAGCTCCAAAGGCTAACTCGTACCTGGGCTAATACTTAAACTCCATTAAATAATTAGACTTAAATATCTCCATGTCACAATGTATAGCTGTGTGAAGTATGGAGTCATATTGACCATGACATTCTTGACAGTTAAGCCAAGGTAGGCCCCAACAATTTCCTTCATCTTTGTCAGCACCATAGAAGAGATTTTTTCAGCAGCAAACTGCTTTTGTTCACTCTTGTTGTTTACAACAATTATTAGCTTATCACCAGGTCCAGGAATAATCTTAATATGCTTTAATTTCATGTCACCCTATACATATGTATCAGTAAACCTCCTGCCAATAAGCCGCTTTGCATCTAATGAAAACTGCATAATATAACTGAAATCATATAAATACTGCATGGATACAGCACAAAACCTGTGATATATAATGTGGACGAAACAAAACTAAGATGTGCTTGAACATAGATTTGACAGATTCTTTGGAATTTTCATGTGAGGCAACAAAGAAGCAAATTGACCACATGTTTTGTCATTTAAAGATACACTTTAGCGTTGTTTGTGGTGTTGTTTTTATTATTTATTTAAAAGGAATACTACATGTGGGCTTTATAACCATGCATTGAGGAACCACAAATACATGCTTCAAGTATTAAAACTGACCCAAGCTAGCCATAAAATATAAAGATGCTGTGTCAAGTACAGAATCAAACAGACCTGAAAAATATTCCAATATAGAACGTATATGAAACAGAATGGAGTCAAAATCATGATTTACCTCTACAAGGTGGAGTGCAATGCGTACCAATCAGGATAACTAAGGGACAAAACAAATATCACCAACAGAGTTCTGGACTAAGTGCATGCTTTATGATCGAATCTGCTAAACATCTTAAATTGAACCTTATGACTTTTGAGATTCAAATGAATACACACGGTCAAGAACACATAAGCACCAAAAACTTCAAAAAGAACTATAACTGGTATTGATTTTATTCATTGTTTCCAACAAAAAATGCAGAACCAGGCCAATCTGGAGCTTAAACAATCCGGAACAATTTCTAGATGTCCTTCTACGGGGATACATAGAGAGAAAGATTTGTCAGCTATATTCTGCATTAGCAATTCTAGAGCAAGGAAAGCAACCATAGCAAAGGGATTGGCTGCTAATATCTCATAAATTTATAGTGGAACAACATTACCACCATTCACATCAACCTATATCATTAAGAAGATGCAACAATTAGTACTACCACATATTGGTGGACTGTTTGTTGCTTCTATTTTCAAAAGAAACAGACTCCATTAATTATTAGGATCTAATATATTTATAATAAGTTGTTAGTGCTGGAAATTAGTAAAAAATTGTCAACAATAAGTGTAAATTTTTTAGGATGAATATGCATATTTTCAGAATTTGGGGTAATTTCAGAGATTAAACAACTGTCAGCAAATATTGTAAATTTTTTTGGCAGAACATGCATATTTTTAGAATTTGCAGTAGTTTCACACACATATAGGAGGAACATAATATTTTTTTTCTTCGATTAATTATTAGGATGTATTATATTGGTAATAGTTTGTTAGTGCTGGGAATTAGTAAATAATTATCAATCAGATGTTCAGAAACAAAAATAGAAATAAGACTACAATAGATAATCACTTCAATTAGATAGTTCCACCTATTTGAGGATTGCCAAAAATTAATAAACAATTGCGAAAGTAATGTTACAAATAGAAAGAGAAATAAAGGTACAAAGCAAATATTTTCACGCTTACATTTTCATGTACTTAGAAAAGTTTTAAAAATTTATGAACCATAGCAACAGAAAAGAATAAGTATATAAAAATAAAAGTAATTCTAAGTATGTTACCTTTGCGTCTTGTAAAATCTCGTGTACTTGAAAAGTTTTGAAAATTTATGGACTATAGCAGCAGAAAAGAGGAAATATATAACAATAAAAGTAATTATAAATATGTTACCTTGCAACTTGTAAAATCAACTCCATAGAATATGGTATTTCTGGCATGAAGGAATTTGTGATTTTCCACATTCGAACTACAACTTTCAAATTTTATTGCATGGAATTGCTTGAAATTTGTCTGATATCATGAAGTTTTGTAGCCATATTTGCAAAGTTCTATATTCTGAGCAAAAAAAAAAATAAGAATGAAAAAGAAATTAAAAGAGGAGCCACATAAACATTATTTGTAGTTATGGAGAAAGTGGAAGGTTATGTAGTTAGGTTAAGATGCACACGTTTGGGAAGATGATCGTGATTTTTTTTAAATGTAAACTGAATTGAAAATTTTAAACTTTGTGAACTTCTTTAAACAAAAACAAAAAGCCCAACAAACATGGGACTCAGATATTAATGTAAACTGAATTAGCGAATTTCAAAGTGGAAGTCAATTCCAGACGTGGATAAAAGTAATTTTATTTATGAATTTTTAAGTTTAACAAATTAAAAAAATATATCCCAAAAATGTGAGACTCAATGTATGTAAACTGAATTGAAAGTTTCAAACGGTGTGAACTTCTTTTTAAACAGAAAAAAAAGTTTTTCAAAATATTTATTTATTTAATTTTTAGATTTAACAAATTAAAAAAAAAACATCCCAAAAAATGTAGGACTCAATGTATGTAAACTGTATTGGAAGTTCAAACGTTGTGAACTTCTTTTTAAACTGAAAAAAATAGGTTTTTTAAACATGAGACTCAGATGTTGATGTAAACTGAATTAGCAAATTTTTAAATTTTTATTTTAAATTATTTTTGAACCTCCATATTAGTTGGAGTTTTGTCCTAAAATTAGATACATGTTAATTTTCTATCGTGACACTTGGCACAATTACATGATTTTGCTTCTCCTATTCTATATAGATAGATTGTTTTCAGTTTGGTATGCACAAATTAGCCGTGAATACACTTGAACCCTTGCTAGAAGGTTCTAGTGTATTCTATATTATTCTATTTAAGCCTAAATGTCTTTATTACCCTCACTTGCTAGTGATTTCTACCTATTTACCCTTTAGGTATACCTAAGATACCCTTTATTATTTAACTAATCACATAAAAACCAAGCAGATTTGTCTTTAGTACCCTTACCCTTTTCAAATTATTTCCAGAATACCACTTATCCCTTCCCCTTCTACCCCTGTCTTTTATTCCTATTTACCCGACCAAACTCTAGATCAATTAGGCTTTGCAGTCGAGGTCAGAACAGTATTTAACAAATAGCCCCAATTAAGTAAGCTTTACATTATAGCCAATTTTAAGTAACCCAGAAATAACCACTTTGCAGACATAGCCCTAATTACGACCAAGTAACCAATTAGCCCCTTTTAATTAATCAGAAATCCAGAAAAGGTCAAAGAGTCAAAATTACATTGCAATAACAGCCAGTATTAAACATCTTACAGATATAGCCACATAATGATTAAACATTCGATTAACAGGACTCAGAGGACAAATTGGATATAGGTTGAATCCATTAACAGAATCGTTCAATCAGAGTTAGATCTATTCAAGTAAGAAACTTAAACGGATATAAAGCATGCAATTTTAACTAATGACTTAAATCAGAAAAGAAAACATATAAACACATGGTCAGGTTTTCATGATTGAACAGAAGGGTTTGAGCATGTAACAGACTTCATATTGTACTCAGGAGGATTCAGAAACAGAAAGAGTAGAAGAAGTTGAGAAACAGAAGCACAAGTAGAGAAAATAGGGTTTTGGGTACTTAGCTTTCGTGTGTTTTCTTTTCTTTCTTTCTATTTTTCTTCTTTTTCTTCGTTTTTCTTTTCTTGTTCTCTTCTTTTTCTTGATTTTCCGGCATCAGAGGTCCAGAGGCCATTGTTCTTTTTTTTCTTGATTTTCCGGCAATCTTATCGAGTCTTTTGTGCCAAGACTCTTAAGCACAGGAGTATGAGTTCACCAGGATGGTTTTCTGGACTGAGAGTGTTCGCCGGAATAGAGTTCCGGCGACACACTTTTCAATATTCGAGAAGTTTGAGGCTTATTCGAGGGATTCCACCTAGTGGAGGTTGAAGAGGGTGAAGAGACGGTCCCGGGATGTTAATGGTGGTGAATGGTTCAAAGTGTGGTGGTCGCCGGCTAGGGTTCCGGCGAACCATTTTTCTAGATTTGAGACGATAGGGTGGTTTTGGTCGAGGTTATGGTGATGGGGTGAGAGAAGAAAAGAAGAGGGTTCAGGGGTGTGGAGGTTGGTTGGAGAAGACGACCAGTGTTGAACCACCGGTAGGGTTCCGGTGGCCCAAGTAGAGAGAAGAAGAAGATGAAGGGCGGCTAGGGTTATAAGGTTGAGGGGTATAATGTGTAATGATCTGAAGGTGTAACGGTGGTGTATAGATATATTAGAGGTGTGATGGTGATTTTCAGCCGTTAGATTAAGTCCGATGAAGGGCCAGGATCTATTGACATCACACGACGTCGTGTGATTTAATTAAGGTTCTCAATTTCATCCGTTAGATTAGCCAAACGAATGGTCCTGATCATTTTAGATTGAACGATGTCGTTTTATTTAATAGACAACCGTTATTTCTGGGCCGTTTGATCAATTAATCAACGGTCCAGATTTAGTTTTTATACTACGTCGTTTTGCTTTTGTACATGCAGGCCGGTATTTATCTTTTGGGCCTAGTTTATGTATTGTGTTGATTGGGCCACTGAATTTATTATTTGGCCCAATTTCTTTGTATTACAAGTTGTATTTTGTATTTTATTTTTGTATTTTCTTGTATTTTTGTATTATATTATTATTTTTTTATTTTTATTATTTTTTTTGTATTTGTATTACTCTTGTATTTTATTATTTCTTGTATTTTGTGTTTTTCTTTTAATTTTTTAAAATTAAAGGTAATTTTCTTATTATATTTTTTTGGTATTTTCATATTTAATACAAAAATGTATTTTGTTTCTTTTCAACAAATACTGGTATTTTCACAAATTACATATAAAAAATTATTTTTATTATATTTTTGGAATAATTTGCTTTGGGGCAAAAATCACGTGCTCACACCTAGCAGGCTTGGCTTAACTTCGCAAATGCGAACTCAGACCTCGCAATTGCGAGATCTGATGCCTGTGCAGAAACCAGCAATTTAAAAATTCCAACAGCACTCCGCTAAGCGTCCGAAAATCACCCGAGCCCTCGGGGCTCCAAACCAAATATCCACACGAGTCTAGAAGCATCATAAAAACTAGCTTGCCCAATCAAATACAAAAATAACACCTAAAACTACGAATTGAACTCTAAAACGCATGATTTTCAAAGAGATTTTCAAGAACTTCCAAAATTACGATTACACGTCTGATTCCTACCAAATCAACTCTGAATGATGCTAAATTTTGCAAACAAGTTCTAAATTCCAGACCTATTCCAAGTCCCAAAATTAAATTCCGATCTCAGTAGCTAAAAGTCGGCCTACGGTCAAACTTTTCAACTTAAAATAACCAAATTTTGGCAAATCAACACAATTCAACCTGCAGACTTCCAAAATCAATTTCGGACATATGCCTAAGTTCGAGATCATGATATGAAGCTATCGAAGTCATAAAAATACAGTTCTGGAGCCATTTTCATAAAAGTCAAAGTTTAGTTAACATTTTCAAATTTAAACTTCTAAATCTAGAATCAAGGGTCCAAATCAACTCGAAAGCTTCTCGTAACAAAACTAATCAAGCCCTCAAGTCATAAGACACCAACACACAAGTGTAAAGCAATAAAAGGTTTAACGGGGCGCAATTACACAAAACTACTGATCGGGTCGTTACAGGATCAAACCCTTACATGCAAGAAAGATAAAATGGAAAGTACTAATTTTGGGCCAGAGGATAAATTGAACTTCTACGGACCAACTGATAAATCGACATTTGAGTCTTATAAGTCTAAATCTAAGGCTTATGGACGCTCTGTAAGTCTCTTTCTTACAAAAGATATTCACTGTGATGTGATTTTAATTTTTGATTTTCAACACCTTTCTTCTCTATTTGATACTGTTGGGAATTACGTATATGAAGAATACCTGAGGATGTTTTATGCAAATTTATTTGTTAATGACAAAGATGACTTGAAGTCAATAGTCCTAGGTACTCGTATTATTCTTGATGCTAATCAATTTGAGAAGATTTTTCCTGCTAGGTTTCATGGGGATGATGTTATTATTCAAAACTCCAAGCCGAAAGATTTTAAAGTGTCCTTAGAAGAAGCAAAAGCTTTTCTATTTGAAAACCCCCCTAATATTAGGTCTAAAAGTCTTAAGTTTTAACATCGTGTGTTAGCTCACATGATTTCTACTACTCTCCTTCTGCGGACGAGGTCTTTCAGCACTTTAACTACGAGGGATATATGTGTCCTATACTGTCTTGTGAACAAAAAAAAAGACTTGATGGTTTGTGTGGATTCTTCAATATATGCTTGAAAGTATCAGGGACATATCTTCTTTTCCCGCTTGTTTACCTTATAATCTGCTTATCTCGCATATTCTTGAAGTCATGAAGGTTGATTTGGTACCCTTATCTCCCAAGTATATCTCAAACATCTATGATAAGACAGTCTTTGCTATGATGGGATACACCTTAAGTGAATATGGATAGGCCAGACATGCCAAGATTGGAAGCACTCCAGTACAGGTTGAGCCAACTACTGAACCAACAGAGTCTTAGTCGACTGCTACCAATAACTTACAACAAATTCAGCAAGGACTAAATGGGGTAAAAACCATGATCATTGCAATGAAATAACAGGTGGACAAGATTAGGGAAGTCACTAATGAAACAGGTACTGATGTGGCTAATCTTAGGATGGACATGGGAGCCACAAAGAGGCAACGAATCAGGGCATTCAACTCCATGAGAGAGCAGATGGACAAAATTACCAAAGAAGTTGAACCTCCTATGTTTCTTTCTGCACCAAAGTTATTAATACCCTGAAGTACTTTCTAGGGAGGAACTAAGGCAGTTTTGTGTGTGTGTGTTTAAAATAATTTCTTTTGGTCTTTTTTTTTGTTATTTTCTTTTGTTTTGGTCTGTAAGAACCATCACTATGTGCCTCTGCTGAAGGCATAATATCTACTACCCTAACTGTTATGTTCATTATCTACTATATTATGTATATTCTGTCTGCACTTTATTCTTTATTTTTGATTAATGTAAAAGGGGGAGAAATATGAGAGTAAATCATAGCAGAGCAACAAATTAGGGAGAGCAGCAGTAAATCAGAGCAGATCAACAACTCTGATGGAACAACAATAGTATTTGGCATCAAGTGTGTACACAGAATCAGGGGGAGCCCTAACATGAAAGGAAAGTGTGCTCTGTTTACTCCTTTTGATTGTTATCATAGAAGGGAGAGATTGCTACACCTAAGCTTCAATGATGACAATAGTGAGAATTTAATGTAATCTAGTTGATTACAGGAAATTAGGATGATAATGCTAAACCAAATGGAGCCAAAGGAAATCAAGATGTCAAGGCCATCAAAAAGGTAACAAGATCAAGTGCAGCCATTATAGGAGGACAGTGCATACTTAAAGGATCAATTTGGTAAAAGAATGAGAATTGTTCAATCAAGTCAAGTTGCAAATCATTCCCTTGATTTGGAATGCGGAAAAGAAGGAAATCATTGAATCCAACCCATCTCTTGAGCAGGATTCTAAGGCAACCCTTGAGTCAAATCTCTTAGAATATTTATTGTCTCAATCAACAGTCAATCTGCAATGGTTAGCTCAAAAAGAAGATTGCTTGATCTCAAGACTCTCCTATACGAAGACTGACAGGCTCGAGAAAAAGATGGCGCAACTTATCACTGTTTCTATTCCTTTCTAGTTCTCAGCACAAACACTGTATTCTTGATTTTATAAGTGTCTCAAAAGATAAAAAGTGTTAGAAAACAAAATAAGAGTTGTGTCAAGTTTAGAGAAATATTGTTGTTGAAAATTTTTGTGGTGAATGATCCAAAAATCACTACTGTTGTAACAAATTATTGAAGATCTAAGAGAACCCTAGTGACACAAGGGAACTGGATGTAGGTACCATACCTATACTGAACCAGTATAAAACTTCTGTGTTTTCAGCCTTTAATCCTACACAATTTATTTGTGCTACAAATCAAACTTGCTGAAATAATTGAGTCGTCGATTCCTTCTTAAGTCGACCAAGTTTTTAATTTGGTTACAATTCCTCTCCTCCCCCACCCCCCCACGCCCCGGATAATTTCACAACGGTCAGGTCTCTATCCCCCAAGCTCAATGTAACCACCCTCATACTCAAATGGAATTCAAAATAATGATCAATTGCACTATTAAGTTGAAGTCTAACATTTGTTGGAACTCCATAGATGCAACTTAATTACCAGTTTTTCTCAAATCACCGATAGGGTTGCCTGAGCTCCACATTAACATCCTAATGCTAAAATAAACTAAGTTACTTTTAATTTAGCTTATAAATCATTTGCCTTGAATATAGTGGTAATCAAGGTGAGATTATAATGGTTAAGGATTGGTGCTCTTCTGGCGTAGGTAAAATAGTGACAATAGAAAATGGTAAGGATAAAGCTGTGGGAGAGATCATTTGAATAGACAGTTTTTGTATGAGAGAGATTGTTTGAGTGGATAATTTGTGTTCTTTTTGTGATAGTCCATCAAGTTATATTTTTGAAAAGTTTATGTTGTTAGTGGCTAAATCGAGTTTATGACATAGATTTAGAGCCTTGGGCTTTTAAGCTGATTAAACCAATTTTTAAGCCATTTTTCAACTTATTGAGCTGTTTGACAAATTTGAAATTTGATGAAACGTCAAGTACATTTAAGAAGGCCCAAAACAAGGTAAAAATTTTACGGGGCGCCTTATTTGGTCGCCCCCATTTAACCTATACCAATTTTTTTTTAAACTTTTAACTTGTACCAACTTTTTAAATAACTTCAGCCCCCTTCTCCTCCTCCTTTTCCTCCTTCGTTTTCTTTCTTCTGATGTTAGTGGTGCACTAGAATGTGTGGTGGTAACATTCGCTTGCTTGTTCATGTCGAGAATCAATAGCAGTGTGAACTTTTGCATCGCTGAAGGGCACGTGTCATTGAAGATTGGGACTTTTATAGTAGTTTTATATAAAAATAAATTCTGAAAAGCAATCCATGTATAACAATTTGCTTGTGCCAAAGGATATAGCAGACATATGTTTCCAAATGCCGATCTGTCGAAGATAATTCTTTGAAAGAATAGTTGTTTGTCTCTCAGAATACACACATTAAGAAGAAGAAAACAAACACACAAGCACTAGACTGAAAAGAGAACTAAATAACTTCAGCTCTAGAACTGAAGTTCGACAAATACAAAACAAAAACTTCAGCTCTAGAGCTAAAGTTCGCCAGTTACAAAATAAAAACTTCAGCTCTAGAGCTGAAGTTCGCAGTTACAAAAACAAAAACTTCAGCTCTCGCCAGTTACAAGATAAAAACTTCAGCTCTAGAGCTGAAATTCGCCAGTTACAAAAACAAACAAACCAAAATTTCAGCAAATAGAGAACAAAACTTCAGCTACTATGCTTAAGTTCAGTAATTACAAACAAAAACTTCAACACACTTGCTACTTCAGGCTCGTCTACTAGAATGTTGAAGCTTTGAGTGATTGCCTTTGCTACTTCAGCCCCGTATGCTGAAGTTATGCGAAAAAGCGGATACACTTGCAATTATTTTTGCAAAACAGATACAAGTTAAAACATGACACAAAAAGTGGATATAGATGCAAATCCCTCAATTATAAGTTGGATAATTCCAGCTTATTGCTTTTTAGCTTAAAGCTTTTTTTACCTTTGACCAAATATTTTTGAATCTTATCCCTTATACTAATATTTTATAATTTCAAAAGTACCCTTCAGTACAAAGCACTAATTTCTATTGGATTCTACGTTCTTTTGCTTCTCTTCAATTTATCTCCAATATCTGCCTTCGTTCCTTCAATTTTGTGCTATCATTTCGGTTTTTTTGTTTGTTCTCTTGCTAAGTAGGTGCTTCTAGATTATTATGCGAAGCTTTTTCCCTTTCTTCTTGCCTACACATTTTGTTATAATCTTTGAATTGTTATGTAATAAAAGCAATTTAGTAAAATATAAATAAGAAATAAAAGTAATTTAGTAAAACATGAACAAGAAATAAAAGCAATTTAGTAAAACATGAACAAGAAATAGAGATAGAGAGAAGGAAGAGATTTTCTTCTTCAATTGTGTGTATTTTTCCATTGCAATTACATAGCCTTTTATAGGCATAAAAAGTAAAGATTATTGACATAAAATAGGAGATTTAATCTTTAACCTATTCACAACATGGGCATCCAATGTAGCATCCAATATAGTATCCAATGAACAAATTATTTATAACACTCCCCCTTGGATGTCCATGTAAGATAATGTGCCTCATTAAGAACTTACAAAAAAAAATTAGGATATACATAGTTATTTACAATATGCATTGCTTGCTACCTCATTAAAAACCTTACCAGGAAAACCCAGTGGGACAAAACCTTGGTTAAGAAAAAGAATGCAGCATGTAGTTACTCCCCCTGAAGAAAAATCACTTAATGTCTCAAAGACGACGCATTCCAATCTTATATATCAGCTTTTCAAATATTGAGATTGGTAATGCCTTAGTGAACAGATCAGCCAAATTATCACTTAAACGAACTTGTTGTATATCTATTTCACCATTCTTCTGAAGATCATGAGTGAAAAAGAATTTCTGTGAAATGTGTTTTGTTCTATCTCCTTTGATATATCCTCCTTTTAATTGAGCTATGCATGCAACATTATCTTCATACAATATTGTTGGAATATTTTCTTTCGAAGAAAGACCACATGTTTGCTGAATGTGCTGAGTTATCGATCTCAACCAAACGCATTCTCGACTTGCTTCGTGAATGGCTATCATCTCTGCATGATTTGAAGAAGTAGCAACCATGGTTTGTGTTGTCGAACGCCATGATATGGTTGTACCTCCACTTGTAAATAAATAGCATGTCTGAGATCAATCTTTGTGTGGATCAGACAAATATCCTACATCTGCATAACCAATCAATAATGACTTGGATTTATTTGAATAAAATAAACCCATATTAATGGCCCCTTGGAGATATCTGAATATATGTTTAATACCATTCCAGTGTCTTTGTGTTTGCGAAGAACTAAATCTTGCCAATAAGCTTACTGAGAAAGCTATATCTGGTCGGGAATTATTGGCAAGATACATTAATGCCCCAATTGCACTAAAATATGGTACTTCGGCATCAAGAAGTTCTTCATCATTTTCATGAGGTCAGAATGGATCTTTCTTTATATCAAGTGATCTTACAACCAGCAGGGTACTCAATGGATGTATTTTATCCATATAGAATCGCTTTAAAATCTTTTCGGTGTATGTTGATTGATGGACAAATATTTCATCTTTCATATACTCAATTTGTAGACCAAGACAAAATTTTATCTTTCCAAGATCTTTCATTTAAAATTCTTTCTTCAAACAGTCTACTGTTTTTGGAAGTTTCCCAGGAGTTCCAATGATATTTAAATCATCAACATACACGACGATTATAACAAATTCAGATCCAGACCTTTTTATAAAGACACAATGACAAATTGGATCATTCTTGTATCCTTCTTTCAACACTCTCTCTAGTGATTATACAATATACGCCCTGATTGTTTCAATCCATATAAGAATTTTTGAAGCCTTATTTAATAAATTTCTTGGAAATTTTAATATGCTTCAGAACAATTTAATTCCTTCAATGATTTCCATTATACGCATATCAAGTTTTTCATGTATTGCCAGACTAAAATCTTAAATGACTACATCCACCACAAGAGAACATGTCTCTATATAATCATGTCTCTATATAATCAATGCCGGGATATTTGCAAATATTCTTGTTACACAAGTAGTCTTTATGTCTATCGACTTGACCTTTTTCGCACAAGAACATATTTACCTCCATTGTATTTATACTTTCATGTGTTGGGATTCCGTCCAACTTTATATTTTTCAAGTGAAGTCAATTTACATTGCGTATTTTTCATTTGGCCAATCATTTATCTTGTCCAAATTTCATGACAGATTTAAGCTTAAGATCCTCGTCTATATTAATAATATTGAGCGCTATATTATGTTAACAACATCGTCGACGGTCATTTTATATTGATTCAGTTATTGCACAATAAAGACATAACTTATTTAGATTTCTTTATCTCATTATTTTCAGGTACCTGAGCCTCTCGCATGAGGTTTTACGATGTGTTATGTTGTGGTGCTCTTCTAGAGCACTTGCCTCGTTATTATGACCATCTTGAAAATTTGCCCCTCTCCTTCTTTAAGGAGTTTAATCTTTGGAACCGATTGGTCTATTATGCTTTATGCGTGCCATAGACTCTGTCCCTCATGGACTTTATCTATTTGAAGCATTAGCAACTGAAATATGACATTTAGCTTTGTGTCAGTAAACACGTCTGACAATAATTTATAAATTAATTATAACTTGAAGTTCAAGTTCATATTTTCTTGTACGAGAATCTATATGTATTTATAATAATTTATTTCACGTATCACTTGCTCAGCTGTCCATTTTCTCCGCCTAATATTGGGATCACCAACATATTTTTCAACCTTCTTTGGGAACCCATTTATGTTCATTGTGGTGGCATAATTAAATCATATAGCACATCCATATTTTTATATAGAAATTATTTGGTTCATGACCCTGAACCGATTGTAATAGGGAGAAATTTTCATAACTTGGCTAGATGCGTACAAGTGTTGATGTATATTAAATAATACATCTCATACCAAATTTTATTTTTGGGAGTTTTGTTCTCATACCAATGATTTAGCTATAATTGGAGGCGTACAATTTCTACTAAACCAACTTGGATTTAAACCAGTATTATCAAGATAAATCATCATAATTTATATTTTGGAACTGTGCTCTAATAATTTGAGCAAGCAATCTTGCAAAAACCAAACTGCAAGTTGATAATAAATGCACATGTGACCATAGAATAGATGCATCTATTAAAATCATATAATAGTAAACTATTCACATGGCAGGTGATTGGGCCCATATATTTATACTCTTTTATTCGTTCCAGAAATCAAGGGATTCAATCCCAACCTTAACCGGTATATCGTGAGAATAAGCAGCAGAAGAGAATTCTTGAAGAATCTTCTATTCTTCAATATATGCCAATGTAATTTTCAATTAAGTTTTCGCATCATAACTGAACCGGGATGGCCAACCGGTGATGCCAACTAATATTTGTTTCAGTAAACCTCTAGTTTACTTGTGGCTTGTGATTCTATCATCATGCTTATACTTGTGTAGTACAAATATAAGATAAATCGGGTAACCTTTCATATTTATCCGGTATGATTATAGTAATATAAAATATATTCAATCTTCATTTCATTTATAGTCTCAATATGCCAACCACTTTGGCTGATATATTTGAAACTCAAAGTTTCTTTTGAGATTTACTACAATATCAATATAATAAACAATTTCATCCGAGTAGTAACAAATTAGCTCTTCCGGAACTCTTAATTAATTTTGTACTACAAGATCTTTTATCACACCATCTATATGGTAAATGTCTCATTTATGGAGAAAATCATATAATAATTATCATGTTCAAACTCATCATAAGCAAAATTATTTCTTGCTTGAATTTTGCCTTTAATAACTTTTATAAGGCATGGCAAAATATTTTTTGGCATATCACATGCAAGCGACGAATGACATATTCATGTAACCACACAATAATATTTATTATCTTTATTTCACTCAAACCTCCCTTAGAGGTGAGTTGTGTGGTATTCATCAAATCATGCATTGCATGTCTTTATTCATTACTTTTATCATATATTGCCACATTCACCATCATGAATTAGTATGCATTCTCAATATTTGTCACAAGTCACATTCTCTTCCAAGAATGGAGTATAATCATAGCGATGTGCTTTATTATTATTATTATTATTTTTAGGATATATTTTGAGAATCATTATTGTTCTCCCTTTTTATAATTACCATAATGATTACTATTATTATTTTTTTATTTGTCACAACAATATTCATTCGTCAACCACTTGTCTCTATTTAGACTTATTATGCCAGCTACCATATTCAATTCAAGAATGGAGCAAATCAAGTGGGAAAATAATTATGACTTTTTTAGAAAAAATATATTAATTTTCTTTGGTCATTATATACCATTGATATGGTACAGTGGTACTCAAACCTAATGTCT
This sequence comes from Nicotiana glauca, assembly GCA_026770625.1. Classification (NCBI taxonomy): domain Eukaryota; kingdom Viridiplantae; phylum Streptophyta; class Magnoliopsida; order Solanales; family Solanaceae; genus Nicotiana; species Nicotiana glauca. Next base: position 168,367 of record MU731842.1, read on the forward strand.
TACCCATATATAGGCATGTTAGGCCATAATGAATTGGGACTCGGACCCAACTCTGATCATTATAATGCTATGAGATTTAAACCCATCGTCTTACCCTCAATTAATGATATTATTACATCCAGTCATCATAAGGCTTTAAAATATTACCACTTTCAATTATTATAAGTGAAAAATCGTCTAGTATCTGCATCACCTTGTCACCTATTTAATTTGATGCAAAAATTGAACTATATTATCATAAGATCTAGAAAGTTAATTAACTGGTAGCCATACAATCACATATCTCAATCGGGATATTAAAGCTCATCAAATATTGTTGCTCCTCAAAGTTATTATTTTTAAAAACGATTCTTGAAGAAGCAATCAACTTAGATTGACGATATGTGCATCTAATTAGTTAATGGACCATGATATAACTATTATTATCATTCATGTGTCTAAAGAAAAATATTTGTTAGCGTATATATATATTTTTGCTGCCAAAATAGAAGTATATCACTTTTCCAGATTGATCACGTAAAAGAATTATGAGTGCACCTAAAGAATATAAAATTTTAATATCATAAAATCTATACCTACATAATAACTTCATATGTACTAATATTCTATATGTAAGCTTGTCAAAATAAATAATTACATATAGCTAGTGTAGTATATCATGTTATACTGCACAATAATATAAACTGATATTTTGTTTTTATACAAAAAAAGATGAATAATTAATAAAACCTTTTTGGATTTACTCAAAGTAAGATGCAATATTTTAATGATGCAAACACTATTTATATTCATATTTTGGATATGTTCTAATGTCAAGAAAATACTCTTGCTATCTAAGTCTATTGATAATTACCTCTATTCATATTTTAATAATACAAATCAATTAAGAAGCAGTTTATTAAAATCATCACATCCTTATTCATAAAGGAAGAAATCATGGTGAAGTATGAATATCTTTCTCTTTCCCTTTAAAAAAAAAAGAATTGAGAAAAATTAAGTATCCAACAAAATATATCATTGTTCTTGCAAAAGAGAGAAACATGTTGCACCCGATAATTTTAAATCAGAGAGACTCGTGTTGATAACGTGTTATGAAATAAAAGCAATTTAGTAAAACATGAACAAGAAATAAAAGCAATTTAGTAAAACATGAACAAGAAATAGAGATAGAGGAAGGAAGAGATTTTCTTCTTGAATTGTGTGTATTTATCCATTGCAATTACATAGCTTTTTATAGGCATAAAAAGTAAAGATGATGGGCATAAAATAGGAGATTTAATCTTTAACCTATTCACAATATATGCATCAAATGTAACATCCAATATAGTATCCAATGAACAAATTATTCATAACATTAATTTATTTTTTGTGTTTTATATGTTTTCTAAATATTCCAGTTATTCATTCTGGAGCAACATTTTTTATTAAACCGATCCACTTTAAACACTATTACTTGAGATAGGCCAGTAAAAAATTGAAGGGGTCGTAAGCACACATTATGGAATAAAGGGGTAAACACTACTAACCTCGCCCCCCCTCCCCCCCCCCAAGTTTTTTTCTTCTAATTCAACCATCTAAATAATTTATTATTATCTTATATAATCAATGTAAACTTAAATTATTTTGTGCTTGGATCAATTAAATTTAAAAATATAGTAATCAAACATTTTATAATGTTAACATATTTAAGTCAATTTAAGTTTTAACAGAAAAAAAATGCTAATCAACACTTTTTATTAAATACATCAACCATTTATTTTCAGTGGCGGAGCCACATTGAACCAAGAAATATCGTTTTGTCGGAAAATTATGTTATATTACTAGATAAAAATTTTATTTTATGTATATTTACTATACGTTGATTCTTCTTGACTTTTTGATGTATTTAGTTATTTATATTTTGATAACCTTTGACGAAAATTCTGAATTCGCCACTAACCTTTTCGGCTTTCCCATAAGTAATTATTACCTCTATTCCAATTTATGTGAACTTATTTTTTTTTTTGGTCCGTTCCAAAAAGAATGAACTCTTTCTAAATTTGGTAACAATTTAGCTTAAACTTATAACTCTACCCGTAATGAGAAACTTTTATAACGACACAAATACTCTGGGCCTTATTTGGACTTATTTAGGATCACAAATTCCAAAAACCTTTATTTTTTTCCGTACCAGTCAAACATGTTAACATAAATTGAAACGGAGGAAGTAATAAAACAAAGGGCTCGTCAAACAAACAAAAAAGGGAGAAGGGACAACACATCATTTTCGTCTAGCAATGTGGGCCTTTTGGCATATTCCGTACGAGAAAGAGATCCGATTCTGTTGGCTCTTATCTCTGTTGTTCAAATCCATTTGGCAAACCCAGTCTATAACAACACTCCATAGCAATGACACAATTGTTTCTTGCCAAAATGACAATTCTTTTGATTTTTTCCTTTTACTATTTGTTAAAACTTAGAAGGAAGACCAATATTAGCTTATTCACTGAATAATCTTTTCCAATACTCTTACGTAGTTTTTACGAAATTGTAACAAATAAGGCTACGCTTTTGTTAAAGAAAGAAGATGTCTTTATCATAAGTAAAAGAAACTCGAAATAATTGAAAATTGGAAAGGTTTTTATTTACGTAATAAATAAATGTGGAACTAATTACGATGAATGAGTTGAGGTGTCAAAAATCATTTTCCTAATGTTAAACATCTGTTAAACACTCCACTCCCAACATCAAAGGAGCTCTAGCCATGGCTGTGAACTTGAGGAATCACAGCATATTAATCACTTTCTTGTTCCTTTTTCATTTTTTGCCATGGCAGCAGATACATGGGTTAAAATCACCAGTTAATCCAAAGGATATTCTACCACTGTTACCAAGACAGGTCTCATGGCCTATCCTCAACTCCCTTCACAGTGCTGTGGACTTATTGCCTGCTTTTGTTGGGGCTGCTTCAATCGCTGGGAACAATACACTAGAGTGGAAAGGTGCTTGCTTTTACAAGAATACTGCTTGGTTAGAGCTTCATAATAAGTCTCAGAGTCAATTTGGTGGAGGCACTCTTCATATCAAGGTCTCCCTCTATCTATTTTGCTAATTTTTTTTCCATTTGGGTGTTGGCAATAGCTATGTTTCAAATTTCTCTTTGTTTTCTTGTATTTTCAGTTGTTTTTATATGTAAGTTCTTGGTCCATGTGTATATTGGAAGTTTGGGGATGTTGTTTGGCCCAATTTAAAATTTTATTGTTAGTTGGGTCTGGATTGTGAAAATGTCTTCCCTTTGTTTATTATATTTTGAGTTAATATATAGGTAATCCAAAAAGAACTTGTATAATATTAGACTGGAACTAGCTTAAATGGAGTGACATTAATGATATTTCATATAGCCGATCAGAGGTGGACGCACACTAGGGAGAGGGGTCACCAACAGCCGAAAATTTCGACAAAAACTCCATCTATAGTGTATACTAACAAATGTCTTCGAGAAATAGTCATATATTAGCACAGTCCCCCGTACCAATCTTTATGAGCACTGATAAATTTATATTGAATGTCATGGTGCCCCCACGACCACTGAATTGTGGGTCGGCCTCTGTATCCGATCCAACTTGCTTGGGATTGAAGCATAGTTGTGGTTGCATTCTTTGGATGATACTTGTATTCCCATTGTTTATTATATTTTGAGTTGATATTTAGTAATCCAAAAAGATTTTGTATAATATTAGACTGGAACGAGCTTAAATGGAATGATATTTCATATAGCAGATCAGAGGCAGACGCGCACTAGGGAGAGGGGTCACCGGCACCCGAAAACTTCTACGGAAACTCCATGTATACTTGCAATTGCAAATGTCTTCAAGAAATAGTAGGATAATAGCGTAGGTCCCTGTGCCGATCTTTATGAGCAGTGATAAATTTATATTGAATGTCATGGTGCCCCACAACTACTAAATTGTGGGTCCCCCTCTCTAGCCGATCCATCTTGCTCGGAATTGAAGCATAGTTGTGGTTGCATTCTTATGGTGATACCTGGATTTAGTTAGCTAATGAGTCCTTGGAACTTCTCGGAAAATTTCTTTTGTTGTTAAACTTAAATATCTATTGATTTGGTTGCCAGATTGATAGACAATTTTACTGGACTCAAAACTAATCTTTATCCTTTGCTCTACTCCTCTTCACTGTAAGCTCTAAGAGTTTACTTTTCTCCGACTAACATTGTTCATTGAACTTACTGCATGCTTGTGGAGTAGAGGTATCTTTTTGGGAAATCCCAGTCTTTGCATTGATTAGGCGTTGCTTATAGTCCAACTATCTTGAGCTTGCAGAGTTGCACACACAGATGTTTGGACTGCATGTATTTAATAAAATTCCGAATGAAAACATTTTGGAAGCATAATCTGCATACATTATTATTAATGATTATTTGTTCTCTGCCTAAGTATATGGTGATACATTATTGTCAAATTATTTATGGTGTATTTTGAACTTCCTCTATTGTTCTTTAGTGCATTCTTTTGTAATGCTCAGATGGGAAGAGTTCCCATTCTATATCAATTCTTGATCTGTTGTTGTACTTCATTCTTATATTTGTATTTGTGTTTCTATTACAATATTATTCAGGTCACTGATAAACAAAATATATTATTCAGGTCAGCAATGCACACAGTTGGACATGTATGGACCTTTACATCTTTGCAACTCCATATCATGTAACATGGGATTACTACTTTTTGTCTCGTGAACATACCCTTGAAATCAAAGAGTGGAAGTCTGAAGCTGAGTTAGAATATGTGAATCACCATCCTTTCTTAAATGAAACTAATTGGTCATTGATCTAAAGCATAAATTCGTTTTAGTCTAATGGATCAAACTTAATTGATACAGGTCAAATATAAAGGGATCTCAATTTTCCTATTGCAAGCAGGAATGTTAGGAACCCTTTCAGCACTATGGGATTTTCTCCCTTTGTTCACGAATACTGGATGGGGTGAGAAGTCAAATATTGGGTTTCTAAAGAAACATATGGGTGCTTCATTTGAAGTACGTCCACAGCCGTGGGTCACAAACCTTACTACTGATGATATTCATTCTGGAGATTTTCTTGCAATATCAAAGATAAAAGGTACCTGGGGTGGTTTTGAGACTATGGAGAAATGGGCAACAGGAGCCTATGCTGGCCATACCGCTGTTTGCTTGAGAGATGCTGAAGGGAAACTATGGGTTGGCGAATCTGGACATGACAATGATCAGGTGGTGTGTTAAACTATTTTTTCATATGATGTTATTCCTTGGTAATTGCTTCTTCTTTCTTGGGAGCAAGGGCAGATGCTCTTACATGCTCACCTCCCGAAACACCCCCCCCCCCCCCCCCCCCCCCCCCCCC
>MU731842.1:174705-194208 GCA_026770625.1 Nicotiana glauca
AACCAACTCAAGGAAAAAAAAAAAAGGAAGACGGCATAACTGGAAGATAAGGAGAATGGAGATAATATGTGATCTCTATGCAATACTTGCACCAATTCTGTTGTTTGCGTTTCCTTTCAGGGAGAAGATGTGATTGCTATACTACCATGGGATGAATGGTGGGAATTTGAGCTGACAAAAGACAATACCAATCCACATATTGCATTGCTCCCTTTGCACCCTGACCTCCGAGCCAAGTTTAATGAAACTGCTGCTTGGGAATATGCAAAAAGCATGGCAGGAAAACCTTATGGTTACCACAACTTAATATTTAGCTGGATAGACACAATTGATGGAAATTACCCTTCACCCTTGGATGCTCATCTGGTAATGCATGTTATTTTCAGATCACAGTCTTTCCAATTTTTGCTATGCCCTATTATCTTGAAGGTGTTATCTTCTATACAGTCCTTTAATATCTAATTCCTCTGGTCTGCGAGTATAGCAAATTTCTGCTTTGACTATATATTGTTTTTTCAAATACATTAGATAGTCCCAAGTAGAGGTGGCAAAATGGTTCAAAGAAAACAGTTATCCACCCATATTATCCATTACAAAATGGGTTGGATAATGAACTATTTAAAAACGGGTCAAATATAAGAACCATATTATCCATTTAGAAAATGGATAACCACTGGGTAACCAATGGATAACCAATGGGTCTAACTTTTACATTTGTAAAGCCTCAAATTGGGGGTTACTGAAGTTAGGGAGACTAAGAATTTTCCAAAAAGTGATCATATGCAAGAAGTCATGGATAATATGGGTAACCATATTATCCGCCGGTTAACCCGTTTTTTATTCGTATTAAATATGGGTCGGGTGGGATAATTTGCCCCTTTTGTTATTATCCGTTTCGGCCCGAACCATATCCGACCCGCCTGTTTGCCACTCCTAGTCACAACAAACAGCTAACTTGACCTCGTCATATTTTGTTGATCAGCTAAAGCAGTAATGTGCTGTGCACATGAAGTGAAATCGGTCAAATGACTTCATTTCACACACGGACTAGTTATATCGAAATAATAAAGGACTCGGAACTTTTGTTGGGTCTTAAAGCTGTAGATTTCATTTTCTGAACAGTATCTAGATTTCTTTATGGGGTATTTGCTTTAAATTTTAGTGTGATGTTATTCCTGTGGAGCTTCATTTGACTGCTAAAAGTGTTATGATTCAAGTGTTCCATAGAATTCCGCAAACTATGCATGTTTGCTTGAGCGCTAAATATTTGATAGGTTTAGTGTCTCGTGAGAGCTGGAAATGGAATTTGTTGTGGTTTAAGAAAATTAAAGTATCGTATGATCATGGATGAGCTTGAAATTACTCTAGGAAGATATAACATTTTTAAGTGAGACAATTGAAATCAGAAAGTTGAGGGTGAACGAAGGGTGAGGGACAGAAATAGGAATAACGGCACTGAGAAAAAGTAGAAATGACAGGCATTTATAGATAAAGGTGGGTCATTTGTGGCACTTGGTTTTAGTGTTGTGGATAGCTGCTCCTGTATTTTGCTGCATTTATGAAACTACCCATTATTTTTAGTTGTAGTTAATATTTATTGTTGTATGGTGCAGGTTGCTTCCGTCATGACTGTTTTTAACCAACTAAAGCCTGCATATGCTTCTAACTTGTGGAATGAAGCCTTAAACAAACGACTTGGAACTCAGGTAAATTTATGAAATGCCTCTTTTTGTTGAGACAAATAGTGGACAAAATACCATTGAAGCAGCTGCTAGGTATAATACATTTCTCTACTGATTATCTATTTAAAGCGGAATTGCAAAAGGGTGATGTTATAAACTATTATTTGCCCGACATATAACTTGCTTTATTAAGTCAGGCTAAACCTCAATCATAGATTTGATTATATTCAATATCGAATGCTGCTGCAGAACCTTAGTCTTCCCAACATACTTGTTGAAGTTGAAAAGCGTGGATCCTCTTTTGCCGAATTGTTGACTATTCCAGAGCAGGATGATTGGGTTTATAGTGATGGAAAATCAGCATCATGTGTTGCTTATATTCTTGAAATGTATAAGGAAGGAGGACTATTTGGTGAACTTGCAAGCTCAATTCAGGTTACAGAGTTCACGGTGAGTTTGTCAGATAGATTTTTAAGCTTTCCTCTTTTCGGTTGGTTGCTCGGGTATTTGCCTGGCTAATGTACTTGATGAATCAGAAACTGCCTATTCCTTTGTTCTGTTTAGCATATCTGTACCTGAAGTCAGGTATCTTTTACTTGTCCATTCCTTTTATCTTTGCATCTTCGTCAATCCATGACCTAATTCTAGTTATTTCAACAGTTCCAAATAAACTGTTCTATTTAATTGTTTGGGGTGTACTACCTAGTATATAAACATTTTTCCTATAATCCAGGATACATTTTCAGTATCCTATTGCTGAAAGGTAAAGCTAGGAATACTTTAAACCAGCAATATTTCAGTTATGGGAATAAGTTACTTTAGCTTCTATTTTGGAACTGCCTATGTTTATACAAAACTGTCGCACCAATATTTGCTCAGCAAAAGAAACTACAATTCTTGCACTAATACTTGTATGCTGTTGAACCATTTTGGTTCATTTCGTTGGAAAACACATGGAAGTCTATATTGGACGCCAGTTCTAGAATTTCAAGACATAATGTTTTTTGCTCTGATGGTAAGCAACCCCCACTTCCAACCGATAGGTTGTGAGTTCGAGTCTCCCCAAGAGCAAAGGTGGGAAGTTCTTGGGGGGAAGAATGCCGGGGGTCTATTTGGAAACAGCCTCTCTACCCCAGGGCAGGGGTAAGGTCTGCGTACACACTACCCTCCCTAAACCACACTAAGTGGGATTATACTGGGTTGTCGTTGTAATGTTTTTTTAACTAGTCTTATATTGCTGGAAGTGCAGATAAAAGATGCTTATACTCTCAAGTTTTTTGAGAACAATTCAAGCCGGTTGCCAAAGTGGTGCAATGCCGATGACACTGTGAAGCTTCCTTTCTGTCAAATTCGTGGGAAGTATCGGATGGAGTTACCCGGATACAATACTATGGATCCATACCCCCATATGAATGAAAGATGTCCATCTACGCCTCCGAAATATTACAGACCTCAAGGTTGTTGACAAGATTTTCCCCATCTTCCTCGTAATTATTGTTGAAGACAACCAAGTAAATACAAGTGTGTTATCTCTAACAGCTTAAGTTTTTCGATGAGATGGTCACACACTTCAACAAGCATATCGCATAGTATAATTGTTTCACTCATCAGTTCTCTTGGAGTTGTACAATTGCCTAGGATGTACAAGGTTGCTGTTACCCCTAGATGTTGCTCTTATTTAAGAGTTTGTACAAAAAAAATTACTTCCAGCACCACTTCAATGTTGCACAGCCAGAATGTTATTTCCTTGTTTTTATATAGTTTTACACTGGACGAGGTCGCGAAAATCAATCCCTAAGAACTTGTACATACAAAAATATGTTGGTATTTGAGGTGGGATATTAATTGTTCACTATGCCTTAAAAACTCTAGAGATATATACTGAACGTTGCATTGTAAAGTTATCTTAGTTTTATAGAGCAATAGACATTCTAAATGGTGTTAAAGGGCAAAAACACACTTATAATAGCAGAAGAACAGAAATCTGATTCGGCTTGAGGGTAAAAGAGAGTGGACGTCAATATTTTGTTTTTCCCTTTTTGACTTAGTTAAACATTTTTTTCTCTATATCTTAGCTCTCCCCTGTTAGGTCTCTCTTGTGTCTGTCTGTCTAAAATTCCTGGAGTCCTATGCTACGACATTATCACAGAAAGAAAACATATGATGCCAGTGTGTGATTGACATCAGGAAATTAAAGTGTTTAAATAATTCAAAATGAAATGTCAATATAAAATATTAGCGAAATTGCTTAAGTAGTTTCTGACCTATAGCCGGATTTTTAACTACACATTTTATCTTTGCAGGAATCTTATTACCCTACCCCCGAATTATTTTTAAATGGAACTAGTATACCCTTAATGCTCATGTAACAGGAGAGAGTGTAAGACACCCTCCTTAGAGAGTGAGAAAGAGAGAGAATGCTGAAATTTTACTATTATAAGTAACATTTTTATAAAATATACTATTTTCTATTTTTTCTTTTCTCTTGTTTTTCTTTTTCTTTTCCTTTTCTTTCCTCCTGTTTTGTTACTGATAGATTGGCCGGGAATTAGCTCTGGCATTCTCTATATTTTCCGGCGAGATTGAGTTGAAGATTTTATTCCTTCCTCTCGATATTTCACTACACTTTATAGAGGATTACTGCTATTTCTAATCTCTTCACTAACCACTTTTAAACTTTCAATTGCAATTTGTCACGGCCCAAAATTCATTACAGATCATGATGACGCCAGACACAATTGTTAGGCAAACCAACAATAAATCCTTAATTAAATTCTCATTTTTGATATTTTTGAAAACATAGATTTCCTTCAAATTAACAAATAAAAGATGAAGTTTACAGAATAAGTAATAATCTATTTCCAATTTAAATACTGAATACCCCATACTCATCCCAGAACCCGGTGTCACAAGTGCATGAGCATCTATTAGGAATTAACAATAATATACAATGACTGCCCGGAATACAATTTGGACAGAAAGAAAGTACAATACTCTGAAGGAGGCTCTGCTGTCCACGAGTTGTCTCGAGAGATGTAGCTCACCTAAGTCCTTGTATCAACCATGCCGCTGCGCCCAATAGGCTACTAGATATGCATGTGCCTATGCAACAAAAATGAACAGCAAGTGTAGTATGAGTATGAAAATAACGCATACCCAGTAAGTATGCAGTCTAATCTCGAAGAAGTAGTGACGAGAGGTCGACTTCGACACCTACTAGTGGTCCTATAATAATATACTGATAATATAGTAAATCGAGAATTTTGATAAAAACAGTCGTAACTCAATAGCATGAAGCAAGTAAATAATTCTTTTATTAATAGGGAATTTCCAAATTTATTTTCATCATTTATACATTTATCTCAGGACAGGGAGGCAATTTCATCATTTATAAATTTGCAAGTCAAGCTTCACAAGCATGCACAAATAATGCTGAGGTCGTGCGACCCGATCCAACAAATATTTAAATTGTGCACTACCTGAGGTTCGAATGACGCGAACCATAGATGCATCTATTTAATCTACCGAGGTGTTTGGCCCGTTCCGCAATAGATAAACACATTCAAATAGTCAATCAAGAATTCATCAAGGAGCAATTATCCAAGAAAAGGCAATTTCTCTTTTAAAAGTCAAGAAAATGATGTCTAGCCTTTTAGAAATTTATTTACACGTTCGATATGTTTTAAGCATTTTAAATTGACATGAAGATTTTAAATATTACAAGTAAAGCATGCTTTTGGATCCTAGACTACCCTGATTTAATCATAATCGTTGCTACGCACGGACTCTCGTCACCTCGTGCATACTTAGCCCCCACAAATAGGAGCACATATTTAATTATTTCACCTATGGGGTTAATTCCCTCTTACAAGATTAGAAAGGAGACTTACCTTGCTTTGAAGTTCCATAATTGGCTTCCAAGCCCTTCCAACGACTCAAACCGATGCCCAACGATCCAAAACTAGTCAATAATTGTGCAAACCCATAAATATATACTCAAATGCTCATAACAATTCAATTTATATCAATTCCCAATTCCGCTCGAAAATTTGACCAAATCGCCCTCGAGCCATGTGTCCGGATTTCGAAATTTTCCGAAAATAAAGTTTACCCATAATAACCTCACAAGCTCAAATATATAATTTACTCTAAATTTCATGCCCAAATTCATGATAAAAATCCAAAATATCAATTTCTAGGTATTTCCACCAAAACCCCAAATTTCTACTAATTTCTATGTTAAAATCTATATATAATCAATGTATTTAACTCATAATAGGTGGGAATCACTTACCTTGACATAGATGATGAAGATGGAGCTCCAAAATAGCTCCAAGACAGGCCCCCATGGAGGAAAACTAAATGAAAATGGCCAAGATCCCGTTTAAAACAACTCACTTCGTAGAAAATCCTTCTTCACAAATGCGGAAATACCCTCGCGTTCACGAAGGCCAAACTTGCACACCTTAAAAATTCCTCTTTGCGTTCGCGGTTCCACATTCGCGTTTGCGAATGCTTAGCACTTCCAGGCCTTCTCCCTTCCTTCTTCGTGTTCGCGAGCACTACGTCGCATTCACGTAAGCTTAACCAACCCTTGCTTTGCGTTCGCATCCTCTTCCTTGCGTTCGCGAAGGCCAAGCTACTAGCCCCAAATATTTCCTCTTCGTGAACATGGGACTTCCTTCGCGTTCGCGAAGAATGAAACCAGGCACCAGCAATCAGCAATAGCTTTTCATCCAAATTCGATCTGAAACCACCCCGAAACACACCTGAGGTCCCCGAGATCCCGTCCAATCTCATAACTCAGTCCCACAACGGACCTGCTCGAAGCCTCAAGTCTCAAACAACGCTAAAACCATGAATCACACTCCAATTCAAGCTTAATGAACTTTAGACTTTCAAACTTTTACTTTCAATGCCAAAACCTATCAAATCACGTCCGATTGACCTCAAATTTTGCACACAATTAATATTCGACATTATGGATCTACTCCAACTTTCGGATCGAAATCCAACCCTGAAGTCCACTCCCAGTCAAACTTCCCAAAAACCTTCAAATTTCTAACTTTCGCCAAATGACTCCAAAATGACCTACGGACCTCCAAATCCACTTCTGATCGCGCTCCCAATACAGGAATCACCATACAGAGCTATTTCTAGACTCAGAATCCAAAATGGACATCGATAACATTGAAATACACTTTAACCTAAATTTATAAAATTGTTCCAAAATGCTAACTTCCACAATAGGTGCCGAAATGCTCATGGTCATCCAAAGCCCGATCCGAACATATGCCCAATTCCAAAATCATAATACGAACCTGTTGGAATCTTCAAATCCCAATTTTGAGATTTTTTACTCAAAAATCAACACTTAGTCAATTCCTCTAACTTAAAACTTTTGAAATGAAAATTTTCTTTCCAAATCAACTCCAAACTTCCCGGAATTCAATTCCGACCACGCGTACGAGTCATAATACCTGAAGTGAAGCTGCTCATGGCCTCAAACTGCTGAACAACAAGCTAGAGTTCAAAATGACCGATCGGGTCTGTTGCGCCCCTTTCCTTCACGGAAATTGGGTTTATGACATTCGGTTGGGACAACTCTTTCCTTTCGAGAAGGGGATTTTGCAATTTTAGAAGAGTCGCCACCTAACAATTTTAAGGCGCATTAGGCCACCTATGGGGTTCAACTACAAATACATTTCTTGATAACCAGAGATCGGGTAAGGGCTTGAAATTATCCCGAGGGGAAGGTATTAGGCGCCTCTCAGGATCCACTAGTGTGGTTTCTGGCCAGATAGTTCTTTGTGAATTTGTGCAATTAACAAGTAAACAAAGAAGGCTCAAATAAGAGGGGATTATAAAAAACAAGTGTTTAAAAGTGATAAAATAAAATAAAGTTTTGAAAGAGTTATAACTAAACATGCTAACGAATATAAAGGGGGTCCTACGTTTATTCGTAATATGGATCACATCAATGCAATACCCGGTAATCACTCCTCAAAAGAGGGGCTACACATGGTATTAGCGCACCGGTCATCATATCCATATCTACCATTCCCACCCCGTAAAGATATTAAACCGTTGGTTGGTATCGACCTCTATTGCATGCTATTACCCGTCCTAATCATATCAGTCCCGAAGGAATTTAGGACTACTACTCCTATAAGAGGGAGGATTTTAGGCTGACTCTTGGGTTTTTAAAGATAAAAAGACTAAGGCGTCATTCAAAAACACATAGGAATGAATATTAGGGAAAACATGTAAACAAGTAAGAGGCTCATATATACCTCCTCAAGTAAAGCACATTAATAGCATGACTTAAACACATTTATGGTCAGAATTTAAAGTACTAAGACATGGGAATTTCAGTTGTTGAAGCAAACCAATTTATTACATAACTCAGATAAGAAGTCTGAATCAGGCCTGCCTGCTGGTTGTAGCAGCTGCTAATTAAACAAAGGCGGATTCAGTTTTATCATTATTACCTAAGGCTTGCCTAAGTGTGCATTGATGATATCCTATAAGCATGATATCTATTACTGATTCAAAATGGTAAAGCAGTAACAGTTATAAACGAGCAATTTGGATCCTATAGGCATGCTTTCTAAACCACATTAATGAGAGGAATAAGTTGTTTAAACTAATTCAAAACAGTACGAGTCAAACTGATTTTTGCCCACAAAAACATCATTCAGAGCTTCGAAGATCAAAGTGGGTAGAGATGCACCCACACCCATTGAGCTTGACGACGATGATGACGTCCCAGAACCCATGGCACCACCCAGGAGATCTTATGATGCTGCCGGATCCTCTCGGCAACCCCAAACTGGGGCGGACTTCTCTAGATCGCACTCCAGCCGACCCAGGTTGCCTTCTTTGGAGGAAGATGTGGCAGACCTTCGCACCTTGGTGGATGGACTGCATGTACATTTGGATGCCATGTCTAGACGGCAAGCCAGGTCTGAGAGCCAGATGATGGCTTGGTTCAGCGCTATAGGGAGGGCCTGTAAATTGGACCCCAACACCGTCTCTGACTCTGACTGATGACCAAGGAAGTTCTCTTACCCTTCTGCGCTTTAATTGTTTTATGACATAGGGACATGCCATATTCTTTTTGTGTGGGGTGGGAGACTTGATTTAGTGTGTGTATTGTTAGTGTATATATATGCATTAAGTATGTTGTAGTTTTGTGCCTTTGTTTTTGTTTGTATTTATGTTAGACGTCACTGACTTGGCCCAACGACAGACACTTGTCGACGGGTTTCTTGAGGGCTAAGGTCGGATAAAATAAATTTAAAAAAATCTAGAAAAGGTAGGAGACTCTTCCTGGTGATGGACCACTTAGACAGTATTCTTGAGGGAAGTAGTCTAATCAAAAAAGCCAAAAAGAATTTTTTTATTTTATTTTCTTTTTAGGTATTGTAGTAATTCCTCCTTCATTTTTCTTTTGATCACGGTTCTTTTCCAAGGGATTTTCTTGAACCGGGTTAGGTAGATTTTTTCTTTAATTTTTTTAGAGCCCTTAGGACTCTTTTGGGCTAAGATAGGTGAGGGAAAGAATGCATCTCGTGGTGTACATACCTGCAAATACTTAAAAATAACTTGAGGGTGCGACGTCTAGGCTCATGTGTAGACTCTTAATCTTATGCCTTAATTTTGCACACCTTGTCTTACTTGAACACTCACGTGAGTGTGTTGACAAAATAATTTGGAATGAGTTACATGCCAAGTGTGTGTGAAGTAATACATGTATTATATGCTTGCATGCGATACCTAGAACTTGCCCGGTGTATGTGCAAAGCGAAATAGAAGTTGTTTGGTCTTAGAGATGATTTAGGCATTTCTTTGTGTAGCCTATATAATTATGAATCCACCTGTACATATTACCATAGTTAACCTCTTTGAGCCTACAATCCTTTTTCTTTGGCAACCACATTACAAGTCTTACCCATTTGTTTGAATTAATCATTTATTTGAACCTTTTCACCTCTCATGAGCACTTGAATTGTTATGAACCTTGTAAAAGTTAAAGTGTGGGGTGGTTGGTTTGGCTTTCGAATGGAACTAATTGAATAAGGAGAAAGGTGCACTGTTTTGAAAAAGGAAGAGCCACTTGAATTGAAAAAAAGAAAAAAAAATCCTTGATAAGTGGTGGCTCTTGACACAAGTGTGCTTAAAGAAGAATATGGTAGTTACATTGATGTGAAGGTGTAATTTTGGTTTGACATAAGGATGAGGTTTAAATGTTAAAATTTATGTATTAAAGTGCTTAGGGAGGTGTAGTCACCTTTATATCTAAATGTATCCTACCTGTCCCGTAGCCTATATTACAACCAAATGAAACCCTATTGATCTTAGACTAAACAACTCGATTAGTAGAGTATTACACTAAGGGCAAACTTATGGTGTATCTGTGTGGCATGTGAATGTTCTTTGCTGAGAGTGAGTAAACTTGTTCTATATACAGTTCCTTGTTGTTGATTTCATGTACGTAGAACTTCTCTCAAAAATGTGATGTGAGGGCATTTAACTCAAGAAGAAAAAGCAAGTCTACACTTATGTTTAGAGTACATAGAGTAAGCACGAGTGTGGCATGGCATTAGAGTCTTCAGCTGAGGTGTGGCTGTTTCATTGCTTAAGTTGTTCATTTATAATGGTGGGTGTGACATAAACAGGGTAATGCATCAAAAGATTAGGACTAGAAGTGTGGTTCAACTTGCTCGAGGACGAGCAAAGATTTAAGTGATGGGTGTTGATAATATATGAATTAGAGTATAATTAGGCCCTAAAGAACCACATTTTTGTATAGCTTTATGGTAAAAAGTAATAACCAAATGCTCTGATTAGTGCTTTTTCATTCTTTGCATGCTACATACAATAAAAGATGTCTGTGGAGTACTTTTGGGATCAATTATGGAGAAAAGGAGGCCAATCATACAATACCCACAAAGTGTACCAAGCGAAGGGACAAAACTAGCACTGAAGCTGGCCTACCGCTGTCCGGGCGTAACCGCAGTAGGACCGCGGCAGAACATTGCTACAGATTCAGAGGACCATTCTGGCCGTGGTCCTGGCGTAACCGCGGTAGGACCGCGGCAGGCCGTGTAAATTTCAGGGACCAAAGTGTCAATTCGGGGAAACTTGGTGTAAACCCTTATAAGATGTAGAAATTCGAGCACAATAGGGCAGGTTTTTTTTTTGAGATTACTTTTGCAAGATACACAAGTTTGAGAGATCACCCAAAAAACACCATAGTTCTTTATCTCTTCTTTTTCTTGCTATTTTCGATTATGAATATTTTCGTAATTTAACCTTACGTTGTTATGAGTAGCTGAATACTTTAGTCTAAGGTTTTGATGGAACCTATTGAAGGATGAACTTCTTGATTATGTTAACATAGTTTGCCAGTTAATCTCTATTTTTTCAACTGCGTGTTTGTTGTAGTTAATTGATAGGATCCTCAATTAGCTGTGCCTATTTAGTATGCATAACTCGGAAGAGAGTGCATATTTAGGTAATTGTTGAACAAAACCACTCCCAAAGTATAAGAAGGATCTATAACTGCGGGTTTAAAGGCGGGATTAGGGATAACAAAGCCTTAGGTGCAATCTAAAGTGAGCTGCAATAAACAAAGTCACCTAGCATATCTCGGGAGAGTGCGTCTAGTAAATTATCACGATTACTCGGGAGAGATTTATGGTAAAAAGAGTGTTCATGATTGATAGTGATGGTTTGGTGAATCTATATGAAACATAGCCGGAAGGGATTCCATCAATAGGGGAAGTCACTACCTTAGAACCTTCTCATTATTGTTTACAACCCAAGCATATTTAGTTTACAACTGTTTATTTACCTTCAGTCTTAGTTATTAGAAATATAATCAACTATTGTTTACAACGTTTGAGGAAGTTGATTATAAATAATTTAGTAAGTCTAACAAAAGTAATTGATAGGTTAATTCTCTGTGGATTCGACTCTAGGCATAAATACTCAGGTTATATTTGCAACGTCCGCGTGTCCTTTTATAAGGCATAGTTGGGCGTGATAAAAAATTAACTAGGACATACCAGTAAGAAGCAAAGTGCAGAAAGAAAAAGTAAGCGAATTCCCACAGCCTAGCCTTGGCTTTCAGGTGGCTAGACAAAGCAGTAGCCCAAATGGTAATAGAGAAAAGATAGAGTTTTGAGTAAAGTGTATGTTCTGAACTCGGATAGTTCGTGTCCGTTAAAGAAAAGATGGGTGGGTATTTGTAGTTTTGAAAATAAGTGGTAAGTAAGTCAATAGGTAAAGTCTTAACACAAACATGGAAACAATCAAAAATTAGAATCAATTAACACAAGTGATTCCCTTTAATTAAGGAATCACCATTTAACGGGCAGTAGCAGGTTTTAATTAAGGAAAGAAAATCAGTTTGAGGACAAATTGATTATTGCCATATAAGGGGTAGTAAAAGCATGAAGTAAACAATCGAGTCTAAGTACGAAAATAAGCTTATTTTTGGGAAAGGATTCAACAAGGTAAAGTATCATAGCAAGGAAAGGAATCAATTAACTTTAACCAGATGAGTAGAATTTAGGGCTTGTAGGAAAACTTTTGCAATCAGTCTCAATATCAAGATCAATCGAGGAAGATCAATCAGTATATAAATAGAGTGAATTGAAGCATCAAACATGCGAGGCCAAGCACATTGGCAAAAGAAACAACACACAATAGTAGCAGAAATAAGCATGGGATTCAGTAGTAAAGCAAACATTCGAGGCACAGTCAAGTAGGTCAAGTCACATAGAATCAATAGTGAAGAAAAACATAGTATCAGGTAAAAGAAGTCAGAAACAGGTAAAGATCTCACAGTAGTAGCAAGTGAGAAAACTTCTAAGAAATTTAGGGCTTCAACAATAGTCGAGTTTTAAGAGATGGTACGAACTCAAAATCAAACAAGTCAAACAAGGGAAATAGTGTCAGAAACAAAGAACAAGTACATACTTAAACAAACAATTTCCAGAACTTGGATAAGACTAAAAAGAACTAGGGTTTTTAACATGCTGAAATAGATAGAAGAACAACATGAGCAAATAGAAAAATCATCAAACAACATTAAGATCAGAGAAGAAAAATTAAAGGAAAAAGCCTAATCGTTGGAAAAACGAAGAGTCATTTTGAAAGAAAAGTTGAAGAAGCTTCGAGAAAACACTTAAAAAGTTCATAGTAAGCACATATCTAAGATAGATTTGAAAGAAATCGAAAAGTCTTTTTTAAAAATCCCAAAAGAGATGAGAAAGATCTCGAAAGTTAACGATATAACTAGAAAAGTCAAGGGTCTGCCTTGAAAGGCCATGAATGGTCGGAGGAAGGTCGTGGATGGCCGGAAAAAGGCCATGAACAACAGTCGAGTAGGACTGGACCAGAATTTTTTGAGGTCTGGTCATGAAACCACAAAACCAAACACATAGGAGCCATAGGAGGCTGCTACACGTCCTAAATGACCACGGGAGGCCATGGATTAGGTAGGTATTAGGGTGTATTACGGTAGGATTAGAAGGCGACAGCTAGGGTTCAAGTGAGGTTTCAGAGAGAATTAAGAGAATGGGGAATTCAAGGGCGGCAGATTGTGGAAAATGATTTAGGGTAATAGGTTGGTTTGGGTTAAAAATGATAGGGGGATTGGTAGCCGTTGATCATTTTGATCAATGGCCTAGATTGAATGGGGTTATGTAGGGATCCAGGTTGGGTTCGTTTGATTGGGTTAGGGTTCGAGTTAAAATTGAAATTGGGCTAGGAAATTGGGGGCTTGTTTTGGGTTATAATTGAAACTCAATTTGGGTTATAATTGTAAGAGCCACTTTTCCCTTTTAATTTATAAAAAATAGTAAATAAGTTTTAGAAAATAAATTGCAAGTACTAAAATGATTTATGGTTTATAATTGACATTTTAAAAAATATGGGACTTGATTTTATGAATATAAACACAATTAAATCTTAGAAGAGGCTAGTATTGCAATTATGAACTTTAGCTTTGAAAAAATAGTAAATAAATTTGTAAAAATATGCCAAAATTACCTTAGATATATTTTAATATAAATATGAAAGTCCAATAGATGATTTTTCAAGAATAATAATGTTGGAAATGATTATTGGTTTTTATGGATAAAATGTGGAAATAAATTGATTGAAAAAACCTTTAAAATTATAGAAAAAATAATAAATACTTGAATATGATTACATATACATATATATGCCATTTTGAAGTTATTTTACATATTAAAAATATATAGGAAAAATTGGGTGTCAATAGTTGTCCCTCTTTACCCGGGAAGGATGAAAGAGTTTTCGGATAAAGATATGATGGCCGATTTTGACCGAGCGAAACGATTTGGGAAGATTCAGGCTATGCCCTGGTTTTTGAGTTGCGTACATATCCCTGTTTTTACAGGAATCAGGCCATGTGTAGTTCCGTATCCGTCAGCGGAGTATATCGACGGGTACTTTCCAAGAACGGATGCAATATTTCGGGCTGGGTGAGTGAACGACTTATGAAAATGGTTAGGTTTGATGTGGCTGCGGGCACTAGAGCATAAACTCTCCTACCGGGATGGCTATTGCTTGCTGGTTTACCTGCAAGTAAGCAATACAAACATATATTGTGCGTGAATTTAGACACGATGAAAATTCCCGTTAGACCATGAGTGTTGTCTTTGGACGGTTAGGATGACGTCTTTAGACCATGAAGCATATATTAAAGGATTTGCAGGCCATGAAATGATGTTCTCGGGCCATGAGGATGGTGCCTCCGAACCATGACGCCTTTGAATAATGATATGCAAAGGATTGAAAGAAATCCTCGGGCCATGACATGGTGTTCTCAGGCTATGAAGATGGTGCCTCCGAGCGATGATGACTTTGGATGAGTTGGAGATATTTCATCTCATGAAGGATGCAATAGCATATGGCGATCTTTCAGTCGTTCAATGTGGCGATCTTTCAGCCATGCAATGTGGCGATCTTTCAACCGTGCAATGTGATGATCTTCCAGCCGTATAATGTTAAATACAACATTTTGTCTCGGAAGGCAGAATAATATCCTTATGCAATGCAAATGTAAATAGAGGTAGAGCTTAACCTCGGAAGGCAGAATGATAGCCTTATGCAATGAAGATGTAGATAGAGGTAGAGCTTAATCTCGGAAGGCAGAATGGTAGCCTTATGCAAATTGGAAGGCAGAGTAGTAGCCTTATGCAATACAGATACAGATGGAGGTAGAGCTTAAACTCGGAAGGCATAATAGTAGCCTTATGCAAGTTAGAAGGTTGAATGGTAGCCTTATGCAAGTTGGAACGTAGAATAGTAGCTTTATGCAAGTTGGAAGGCCAAATAGTAGCCTTATGCAATGCAAATGCAGATAGAGGTAGAACTTAACCTCAGAAGGCAGAATGATAGCCTTATACAAGTTGGAAGGCAGAATGGTAGCCATATGCAATGCAGATGCAGATGGAGGTAGAGCTTAACCTCAGAAGGTAGAATGGTAGCCTTATGCAAGAAAAAAATAAAATAGCAAATGACAGTAGAATTTCTTAGCTAATAGCAGATTGCGGCTATGTCATTATTGGGAGCATTGTGACATACAAGACATCACTGGTGTGCGGATAGCAAATATAGGTAAGTGTAATGGTAAGGAGAGTCGTATTCTTGAACAATGTTTGTTCCTTGAGTGTGCAGTATGTTTTAATGATTTCGCAATCCTCGTGCCTGCATCTAAAGAAAAATTATGAGTTTTGTAAAGGGAAAATTTAGTTCGTATCCTGTGGGCTTTTCTTGACTCGTTCTGCTTTGATCTGGCGATACCGTCTATATTATTGGGGTAGCATTGCTAAACAAGCAGTTTCGATAATAAACATGAATGATTTTGTAAAAGTATAACATAAATGTATAATTAAAATAGTTTTTAGATAAACCGATGACTGCGATGTGGTTTGAGGTATTGCAACCTCTCTCGCTACGAAATTTTAAGGATCCTTCTTAAAAGTCTGCCCCAGTTTGATGGGTTGACATTTTTGGCTGCTGCTCGTGCGACGATCGGCTGAAATTACTTTGGAATTTTGAGGGTCCTCCTCAAAATTCTGCCCCAGTTTCCAATTTCGGGGGGAAATGAAAATTTTATTGAATTGTGATCGAACCCATAGGGCTGCCTACGTATCCTCTCTTAAATAGGAATCAGGTCAGGCGTAGTTCAATTTACATCATATAGGGAAGACATAAAGATTACACATAGTAACGCTTGATTATATCTGAATTAATCAGCTTTGGCCAGACTTCTCTGTCTATTTCCGCAAGTATGAAGGCTCGTCATATCAAAACTCGGTGAACCATGTATGGTCCCTGCTAGTTGGGAGAGAACTTCCCTTTGGCTTCATCCTGATACGAAAAAATTTTCTTTAACACCAACTGTCCCGGTGTGAACTGTCTTGGCTTGACTCTTTTGTTGAAGACTGTGGACATTCTTTTCTGATATAGTTTACCATGGCAAACTGCGTTCATTCTCTTTCTGTCTATAAGAGCTAGTTGCTTGTAACGACTCTTCACCTACTCTACGTCGTTGAGCTCAGCTTCCTGTATGATCCTTAGGAAAGGAATTTCTACTTCGGCAGGAATGGCAGCCTCTGTACCATAAACCATCATATAGGGGGGTTGTCCTCGTTGATGTGCGAACTGTGGTGCAATACCCCAATAGAGCAAATGATAACTTCTCGTGCCACTGTTTATGCTTCTCTATCATTTTCTCAATATTTTCTTGATATTCTTGTTGGCGACTTCTACGGTTCCATTCATTTGAGGCTTGTAGGCTGTGGAATTCTTGTGTATGATCTTAAAGGTTTCACACATGGTTTTCATCAGATTAGAGCCATTATCAGTAATGATTGACTCTGGAACAACAAATCTACAAATAATGCGGTCTTGGACAAAATCTGTCACGACTTTCTTAGTCACTGCTTTGTAAGACACTGATTCGACCCACTTGGTGAAATAGTCCATTGCCACTATGATAAACCTGTGTCTGTTGGAAGCGGCAGGCTCAATTGGTCCAATGATGTCCATTCCCCAAGCGGTGAACGGCCATGATGAGCTTGTTGTGTTGAGCTTGCTTGAAAGTTCCTTTATCATGTCTGCATGTATCTGGTAGTGATGGCATTTCCAGACATACTGGATGTAGTCTGTTTACATCGTCATCCAAAAGTAACCAGCCCGGAGTATCTTCTTTGCTAAGACAAAACCGTTCATATGTGGAGCACAGGTCCCTGCATGAATTTCCTCTAGTAGCTTGGATGTTTCCTTTGCGTTGACACATTTAATAGTCCCAAATCAGGAGTCCTCCTATACAGGATTCCTCCGCTATGAAAGAAGTTGTTGGACAATCTCCAAAGTATGCGTGTTTGAGTATGATTGGCAAGCTTCGGGTACTCTCCTTTTGCCAGATATTCCTTGATATCATGAAACCAAGGTCTTCCATTTGCTTCCTCTTCAACACGGGCACAGTAAGTTGGCTGATTGTGAATTTTCACCAGAATGGGATCAATGAAATTTTTGTCGGGATGTTGTATCATAGATGATAGGGTAGCCAATGCATCGACAAACTCATTCTAGACTCTAGGAACGTGCTGGAATTCCGTCTTCGTGAACCTCTTTCTCAATTCCTATACATGATGCAGATACGAGAGTATCTTGGAAATCTTGGTCACCCATTGCTCTCGTACCTGATGTATGAGTAAATCTGAATCTCCAATCACTAGCAGCTCTTGCACGTTCATGTCGATGGCCATTTTGATCCCTAAGATGCAAGCTTCATATTCGGCCATATTGTTGGTGCATGTCATACCTCCTTTTTCTTCTACACCCGCGAGGTAAAGGAGTTTTTCCACTTAAAGGACAATCGGAACGGGATTTATTATTAAGATTCAGAGTCACCACTTGAGAGATTAATGGTGTCCCAAGTCACCGGTTGAATCCCGAACCGAGGAAATTATGACTCTGTTAACAGTCCGCAAATCAGAAATTCGAGTAAGGAATTCTGTTAACCGGGAGAAGGTGTTAGGCATTCCCAGATTCCGTGGTTCTAGCACGGTCGCTCAACTGTTGTATTTGATTTTATCTGATTTCAAAACATGTTCTAACCTATGTGTCTTTTATTAGTAAACCGCTTTTATTTTTATTTTTAATAAGAATTGCAACGTCGTGAAAACGCATCTCGAACCACGTCACATCAATGTTCCCATAGTTATTGACACATTTCAACTCCGTTGAGATTTGGATTTGGGTCAAATAAATGTACACCCGAGTTTAGGGAGGTAATGTTATTAAAATATGCGCCTAAAGAGTCTAACGCGTTATTATTTGGGAAAGGCCGTAAAGTTCGCTAAACGTCTCGTCCCGAAATCTAAGTATTTATTATATACATTCATGAGGGCCCCGCAATTTGTGTGTTTTATTTGGCGAGGCTCATCTCATTTATTGTTTTAAAGGGCAAGCCTAAGGCAACTACAATTTTCTACTTTTGCGACGACATGGAGAATTCAACTAATGGAACACCTCGATTTCTAACGGGTTTTATTATTCAAAGTCGTTATAGTCGGGTTACATAAAATGCACCCCCGAATTTTAGAAATTAGGCATCACAACTACGTCACGGGAACTGTACCTGTAGCTATGACAATTTTAATTAATTAACAAGCCTAAAGCAAACTACTCACGTTTTGGTGGCCTAAACATGCTCCAAGAAAAACAAAATTAATAGTAATGAAACAACCCATTTGTCTTTGCTCTACCTAATTCAACTTTGCGAAAATAAGCAAAAGTCCACAAAAACAACAGTAAGCAATTTCGTATGCTTTAGAAAATCCTCAAACTAATTTCAAACAAGCTGGTGAATGAGGCAAACAACCTACCTAACTTAAAGAAAAACAACAGACTAATTTAATGAAGAGAGAAAAAAACAAATAAAAGCAGACAACTAAGCATATCAATTTGAGATAGCAATAACATAAGCACAAAGCTAAGACTCGAAAGATTTAAACAAGATCTGCAACATACATAATATTTATTCAAGCTCGGACATGGTAGTAACCGATATCAACTCAAAACAAAGGTTAGAAACGAACCTCTATGTTGATAAACAAAGCTGGAAGTTTACAACTCGATCGTCAAACCAAAGAGAGCCATAACCGGCGAGCTGAAACAACGAAACTAATGAACCGAGATCTCGACATGGAAGCTTTGAAACTCGCTGGAAAAGCAAAAATGAGAGGTATGGCTGTGTGTGTGCGTGCGTGTATGGTCGTTTGGAGAAATACAGGAGGGTGGTCTGGAGGTAGCCAGTGTTGGTTGTTACTGGGTTGCTGCTGGTTCGAAGAAAACGTGAGGGAGATAAAGCAGCAGCAGTGGATGGTCGCTCATGACTGGTCGTTCATAGCTGGTCGTTCATGGCTGGACGCGAGGCTGGCGACGGAATGACTGGAGATGGTCTGGTTGCTCGGAAGTGGTCGCCGGTGGGCTGGTGGCTGATTGTGTGTGTGTGTGGTCGCCGGTCGACTGGTGGTTAACGACGTGGATATCCGGCAAGGGGAGGCGGCTGAAGTTGTTTACTGCTTTCTTTGGTGTCTCTTTCTGAACGAAGAAGATGAAGAAGAAGGTCTTCAGCAATGGTAATGTGTATATTTTTTATCTTCTTCCCCTCTCAATGTGTAACGTTGGCCCCCTTTTAATTAGGTGTGTGTGGGGTGTTTTTAATGTGATGGGGTGGGGGAGTAGTTTTGGGGGGGGGGAGGGG
>MU731842.1:206968-265758 GCA_026770625.1 Nicotiana glauca
CTTTCTTTGAGATAGCCGAGGTGCTTGGCACCCGGTGAAGGATTTTAGTCACACATGTTTTAGGCGGGGAATACCACTAGTTAAGCCGAAAAGCAATGCTACCGGTACACTGACCCTCCTCGGCTCGAGTTGTCCGCTCGAGTAAGCCAGTCTAGATACTTTCTCCAACAAGATGTTAACTTAGAATAACAAAGCCTCATGCCAGATCCCTAGTAGGAACGTTTGTTTGCATCATGTGCATTTTGACTTAGGAGACTCAACACATGGGTTGGGTCAGTCTAGGACAGGTGTACCTGAAATGAAAATACCACTTTGATGCATCCTGCTTGTGCATTTATTTGTCTCGGACTTGCATGTTGACCGGCTTATTTTGAAAAAAAAAGAGTTGAAGAAAAGAAATAAATAGCAGTGTATAGGGTTAAGGGATTTAATCACATGTTTTGAAAATACCAACGCCCAAATAATGTCGAAACTCTGCTGGATTTTTTTAAAAAAATGAAAAAAAAAGAAAAGAAAAATGTTTTGTTTTCAAAAATAGTTTGTTTTGATGAACTATGCACGTTTGATTCTCACCGGATGTGGGATACGTAGGCAACCCATATCGGGCTCAATTATTTTAAAGTATTGAATTAGGGGTAAATAAATGTCTTTAGTCAAGGTAACGCCATTCTTGGGAAAACAGCCAAACGCCTACAAAAGGGCACCGAAGGACTGTTTTGCAAGAACAACTACCTATGGTCATACCGGATTCTTTTGCACAGCCTTCAAATCTTCTTCAAGTGCTGAAAGGCCGTGTTGACAAAGACCGGGTATTTTTTTAAAAAATAGCGATGAGCAATGACAATTTTCTCTTCATCCAAAACAAATTGATCATAGTCTGTGTATAGCTTAGGAGAATCTTAAATTTTATTTTTATTTTTACTTTTTAGGATCAGCATGATTCCCCCACAAAGAAATGGTCAGAAAAGGGCAAGAGATGAAGCGCCTCCTATGTTCATGATCCGAGATAAGACCCCGAGCAGCCTCTGTAATTGGTGGGCTAGTTTTGCTACTTGGGAACGAAATCAAGTTTTTAAGCACCTCAAGTTTCTTCTAGACATCATGAGAATTGATCCGAACAGGGGCCTGATTGAGGCTTTGGTAAGTTTTTGGGACTCAACAAATAATGTCTTCAGGTTCAGAGATTGTGAAATGACACCCACCTTAGAAGAATTAGGTGGGCTCACAGGATTTGGGAAGGATCTGCATAGAAAAAAAACCCGCCGCTCCCAGGAAAGTAGGTGTGAATAACTTCTTGAAGAAATTATATCTCTGTCAAATCCCGATGGATTGCTTAAACGAAGGTTGGGTTCCACTGAAATATCTTTATGACAGATTTGGTGACGAGAAAGGATTTGAGAGATTCTCGACCACAAAATTCGTCAACCAGCTAAGTTACGACGCCTGGAGGGATTTGAGAACATTCGCGTTCATGATTTCGTTTCTAGGGACCATGGTTTTTCCAGAGCGTGATGGGCACATCAGAATTCGTTTAGCAGCAGTGGTCTCGTATTTGCAAAGTAGCGAAGAACATACCATTCTTCCTATGATCTTGGGGGACATTTTTCGAGCATTAACTCGATGCCAAGAAGGTGGAGATTACTTCGAAGGATGTAACGTTTTGCTGCAAATGTGGTTTATAGAGCATCCTTATCATCACCCAATAGTGATAAATTTCAATGAAAATTGGCTGAATTACATTCGTTGCCACCCGAGCAGAGTTGCATGCTGTAATCTTCCAGGCGGAGTGAAGGCGTGGCAGGAACTACTCAGTTCATTGGAGACAGATAAACTCACTGGGAACTATTATTGGTTCCCTTCTGCTAAGGCTATGCACATGTCGACATATCGCCCATTCTACATACTCATGGGTTTTAGGGGTTTCCAGCCATACGCACCATTACGCGTCATGCGCCAGTTGGGGAGAGAACAAAAGAGACCCCCAACTGAGGATATGTGCCCATTTGTGTGGGAATTCACAACAGAGGAACCCCCAAAAGAGTCTTATGCACAAAAGGTTTTGTTTGGTAGTCGATTTTCTGACACCGATGAAATGGTAGCAGACCGAGAACGAGGGGAAGTAAGCTTTGCATACCTCGAGTGGTTTCACAACCAGGTGATACCCAAGCAAAGAGCAGAAAGGTCTGAAAAATATGCAATCGATTGGGAGAAGGAGATAGAGTCCAGAGTTAGGAAGGCTAAAAGCGAAACGGCACGAGAATTTCAATCTCATATTGACACCTTACGAGAGGATAAAGGAATACTGGAAGCGGCCATGGACATACAACAGGCTGATTTCGATCAGGAAAGGGTTGATTGGGTACAAGAGAAGCAAGCACTCCAAGCCCAAATTCAAAAGATGAAGGAAACTGCAAAGAGGTCAAAAAGGAGCCAGGCTGATGAGGTACTCATAAACAGTTTGGAAAAGAAAGCCCTAGAATATCAAGAAGACTTGGAGAGAGCGGAAGCCACTCTGACAAGGATTTAGGCCAGAAGGATGAGGGGAGCCCAACAACGGGCACTTCATATGCAGCAAATAAAAAGAGATTACGAGGGGATGATCACCGTCCTGAGAGGAACAAATTCCACTCTCGAAGAGCGGGTCTTTAAACAAGCCCGGGATGCCAGGACAGATAGAAAACGTTGCAACGACTTGATGGCGCGGATGGAAAAACAAATGGATAAGTTCCTGAACCAGCTCACTGACAGCGCTCGGGTACTGGGGGCAAAGAATCAGCAGATAGAACGACTGCTTAAGGAAAAGGATAGAGTTAGGGATACAATCGAAGAGATGGGGCACTACATCACCATGAGGTGCCTAGAATGTGAGCAAATGCCCCGTACTACCCTCTTTCCTTCAGTCATGGGTTATGTCCACCGAAACCCGTGGCAAGGCCAAACAACGCCCCACGGACACAAAAGTTAAAAGCTCTGAAGCATGCTTAGTTGAGTCTGTATTTTCTTTATCTTTTAGAGTCTGTTGTCTGTTTGAAGTTTGTGTTTTTCCTTTTGCATCAAAGTCTCTAGATTATTTCAAGTTTTCTTTTTTTTTTTCAAAAAATGTTTAGCCTTGAAAGCAGGATATTTTGACAATAAAAAATCCAAAAAAAGTGATGTCTTTATTTTTACACTTGTAGCCAGAACTACGCATGGTCTGATTCATGCGGGGACATGATACGTAGGCAATTCACATAAGATTCGACCACCATTAAAAGAAAATTAAAAAAAGGGAATAATAGAAAAATAAAAAAAAAGAGGGGGAAAGAAGCAATAAATAAAGGAAAGTTTGGGAAGCATTTTAAAGAAGAGCGTAAAAAGAAGCCGGAATGATGCTTGCAACCAATGCAAAACATGTAGAAACCCACTTAACTATATAGGTGCATCACACCCCAACTTAAGATTACCTATCTGTTATTTGTTTTAAACTAACCGTTTGCTTGCTGCGAATGCCAGGTTTTATAGAAAGGTGGTTGGTTTTGTGGTAGTATGGCCTCACATTCATACTTTACGAGGTCGAAGGGAAGTGTTCAACCACCCGTTACAAAGTCAAAAAGAAGTGTTCACACTTACTTTTTACAAGGTCCAAAGGAAGTGTAGAAATGTCTTCAGAAATCCCTCCACCAACGATTCCTATTTCAGAGGAGAGTTC
Source organism: Nicotiana glauca (assembly GCA_026770625.1). Lineage (NCBI taxonomy): Eukaryota > Viridiplantae > Streptophyta > Magnoliopsida > Solanales > Solanaceae > Nicotiana > Nicotiana glauca. The sequence goes on from MU731842.1 coordinate 210,657, forward strand.
AATCTCGGCCATCCCAACTTCCGAATCAGCAACTGCTGAAGAAAACAAAATCCTACGTCTCCGCATAATGGAAATGTCGGATGCCTGGAACAATGGAAGAGAACTGCTGAGTGCAATCCCTGGATTCCCCGAGTTGTTTCCTAGGACAAGTGGGACTTCCAACGTCCCCATCAGTTATCCGACTACCCCATTCGGGTATCCTACCATGTCATCTCACTTCGCCGGATCACCTTCTGAGTCTCACCCCTAGGTGTCGGCAACAGGTGCGGCCTCAAACACATTCACCGCACCGTCTCGTCCGTCCATGGCACAACCCACTTTACACAGGCCTAACTTTGACTCATCTTCGTTCACATTCCAAGAACCATCTTTCTCACTAGAACCTACCCGGTTTACTACCAATGCATACCCTCAACATCCTAAATATGACTTTACACCTGGGCAAGACCAAAATCCCAGAGCATCCGAGCAGGATGAGATGGCCAAGAGAGTGAGAAGCCTCGAACAGAGTTTAAAGAACATGCAAGGTTTGAGCGGGCAGAAGAGTGTCTCCTATGCAGATTTGTGTATGTTCTCGCATGTCCATTTGTCATTAGGGTTCAAGACACCGAAATTTGAAAAGTATGACGGGCACGGCGACCCCATTGCTCATTTGAAAAAATACTGCAATCAGTTACGAGGAGTCGGTGGCAGGGAAGAATTATTGATGGCATATTTCGGGGAAAGCTTGATCGATATTGCTTCAGAATGGTTTATGGATCAAGACATCTCCCGTTGGCATATCTGGGATGATCTTGCCCGAGACTTTATTCGACAGTTCCAATACAACATAGACATTGCACCGGATAGGAATTCTCTGACAAATCAAAAAAAGAAATCCTCAGAAAATTTCAGAGAATACGCCATTAAGTGGCGCGAGCAAGCTTTAAGAGTGAAACCTCCCATGGATGAGATAGAGATGGTCACTATCTTCCTGCAAGCCCAAGAGCCTGATTATTTCCAGAATATGATGTCGGCCATGGGAAAGCCTTTTGCAGAAGCAATTAAAATCGGGGAAATGGTAGAGAATGGTTTGAAAACGGGAAGAATCTTGAGCCAGGCAGCCATAAGAGCAACCTCCCAAGCCATCCAAGGTGGGTCCGGAGGAATAGCAAGGGGCAAGAAAAAGGAAGAGACGTCCATGGAAGTGTCAGGAGCAAGAGAATATCGTAACCCCAGGCCCCGTTTTCCAGAAAGAACCCCACAATACTACTACCCCCACCAAGATATAGCATATGCTCCTCAGCCTTACATGGTCATGAATGCTCAACCCTATGGCCGACCGCCGCAACAAATCAACCGGAACCAAGCTCCACTTCCAGGAAACCAGCCTCTTTACCGAAACCACTATAATCCCCAAACGCCCCAGAATAACTTCCGTCCTCGGGAATCACCCAAGAGACAAACCTTTACCTCCATCGGTGAACCATATTCTGAGTTATTCCCAAAGCTTGTCCAAATGGGTTTCCTGCAACCCATACCCCCAAAACGGGCGGAAACCGAAATCACCATCATATTAGAGGGGTGTCAAATGTGCCTATCATTCAGGGGTAGAAGGGCACGATACGAACAATTGTTGGACTTTAAAAAGGGCGGTGGAGGACTTAATAGAACAAAGAAAGATAGTGGTAAGGGACGAGGAGGTCCCGAATATGACTAACAATCTTTTGCCAGTCCACAATAATGGGCCGTTGGTTGGAATAATTTGTGAAGATGGGGAATTTGATCCAGCATTAAAAGCCATAATTGTCATCGCTGATACAGAGAGAAAGCCAAAAATTGCCCTGAAGCAAGATAAAGGAGAGAAGAAGACCCAAGCTACTCAGGCAAAACCAGAAATGAAAGTTGAAGCAGGAACGGAGGCAATGCCTCCAAGAGATGGTGTTCTCTATATCCCACGAGGCAGCAAAGAAAAGCAGTTGACTTTGAGTCCTCCGAAAAGATTTGAAGTGAAAAAAGGAACACCAATACATGTGCCAAAAGGAGCCTATGTGGTCCGAGGAACAATCAAACCACTTCGGCTGAATGAGCCAGTGGTTATTGGACGCGTGCCACAGAAGCCCATGACAGATCCTGCTGTTGTACCATGGAATTACAACAAAATGGTGGTGACCTATAAAGGCAAAGAAATTTTAGGAGCATTTCAATAAAACCACCCTGCTGAAAGGTACACCAATTTGGAAGAAATAAACAGCGCCACCAGAAAACGCTTCCCGTCTAAAAAACCCGTGAGTGACGAGAAAGCAGAAAATTTCTTTCAAAAGATGAAAATGGCAGATTATGAAGTGATTGACCAGCTTCGGAAGTTTCCCGAACAAGTTTCCATGTTATCTCTATTGATGAATTCCACTAAACATCAGAAGGTATTGATTAAGACTCTTAATGAAGCATATGTGCCTGTTGAGACTTCTATAGATCAGTTGGAAAGAATGGCGGAGAGATTCTTTGCAATCAACCAAATTTCCTTCAGTAAAAATGACTTGCCCCCAGAAGGAGCCGCACATAACAAAGCCCTGCACCTAACAGTTAAATGCAAAGGGTACTATATGAAAAAGGTTATGGTGGATGGAGGTTCCGGGGTAGACATATGCCCGCTCTCGACTTTACAACACATGGAAATTAGGGACGAAATAATTCGACCCAACAATGTCTGTGTACGGGCTTTTGATGGTATAAAAAGAGACACAATTGGAGAGATCGACCTGATTTTGACCATTGGCCCGGTAGATTTTGAAATAACTTTCCAGGTTCTGGACATGGACACGTCCTACAACTTTCTTCTGGGGAGTCCATGGATTTATGCAACTGCAGTGGTACCCTTTACCCTTCACCAAATGGTAAAATTCGAGCATGAGGGTCAAGAGAACGTGGTCCATGGGGAAGATGAGCAGTCAATCTATCGGGACCCTTCAGTCCCATGTCTTGAAGCAAGAAAAGGAAGTGAGCATTTAGTTTATCAGGCCTTTGAAATTGTGGTTGCCGACCAGTATGAAGAGGGAAGCCTTTTCCCCCAACCTTTCCTGTCCAACGCCTCAATCATGGTGGCTAAATAAATGATCCGACGGGGATTCAAACTGGGAAAAGGACTTGGAAAATCATTACAAGGAATAACTGAACCTATCACCTTGCCTCCCACTAAGAAACTCTTTGGGATAGGTTTCCACCCTACTCCTAAAGACAAAGATTGGGCAAAAAAGAGGAAAAATGAGGGATGGAAGTTGCCTCAACCACTGCCACACTTGTACGAAACCTTCGCCGGTCCAAGGTATGATGAAGAAGAGAATGAAGCCTTTACAGCCGAAGAGATATAGGAAATATGTGGGGCAATGAGAGAAATGCTTTACGAAACCCACATGGTTCAGCCGGGAGAAGGCACAAGCACCGCTGACGTGCTATACATGGGGCTAAATACTAAGCTTCAGAATTGGGAGGCTACACCGTTTCCAGTCAGGCGGGAGTCCGGGTAGACTTGTCCTGCCACCTCTCATGCATCACGAGTTATCACAGGTTGTAACTCGGATGTTTTCTTTAGTCCCCTGTTTTTAATTTCCAGATATGTAAACCATTTTATCTTCCTAATTCCAAGGAATAAAATTAGTATTTCGTCATTTTATTTTTCTTTATTCTTTTCGATTTTTGCTATTTTTCTTTTATCTTTTCTTTTCAGTTATAATAATGTGGCTTTAAATAACATGACATGCTTGCAAACTTCATGCCGAGATCCAAACATGCTGTCTAATTGTGAAATAATGAACCAAGAATCGGAATATTATGAAGAAGAGGCTTTTAGGGAAATAAATCGAGAACTGGAACACTTCAAGAATAAACCTAAGCCGAATTTGAATGACACAGAACCGGTTAATTTGGGAACCTATGAAGAAATTCGAGGGACCAAAATAAGCATTCACACAGATGAGAAAACATGGGATGCAATAATTCAACTCCTGTTTGAGTTTAAAGATGTGTTTGCTTGGTCATACGATGACATGCCAGGATTAGGTGTTGATCTAGTGGTGCATAAATTGCCAATCTACCCTAACTGTCCCCCAGTTCAACAGAAACAAAGAAAGTTCAAGACTGATATCAGTGATAAAATCAAATAAGAAGTCACAAAGCAGTTGAAAACAGGGGTAATCCGGGTGGTCCAGTATACTACGTGGTTGGCTAATGTAGTTCTTAGGCCGAAGAAAGATGGGAAAACTCGGGTGTGTGTGGATTACCGAGATTTGAATAAGGCAAGTCCCAAAGATAACTTCCCATTGCCCAACATCCACATCCTTATTGATAACTGTGCCAAACATGAGATACAGTCTTTCGTGGATTGTTACGCGAGATATCACCAGGTGTTGATGGATGAGGAAGATGACGAGAAAACCGCCTTCATTACACCTTGGGGTACTTACTATTATCGGGTTATGCCATTCGGTTTGAAGAACGCTGGGGCAACATACATGAGAGCCATGACTGCTATTTTTCATGATATGATGCATCAAGAGATAGAGGTGTATGTGGACGACGTGATCATCAAGTCCAGGACTCAAGATGATCATGTTCGAGACTTGAGGAAATTTTTCGAAAGGCTGCGAAAGTATGATTTAAAGCTGAATCCGGCTAAATGCGCTTTTGGAGTCCCATCAGGTAAACTTTGGGCCTTCATAGTCAGCAAGAAAGGTATCGAATTAGACACAACGAAGATAAAGGCTATCCGGGACCTACCTCCTCCAAGGACAAAAAAAGACGTAATGAGCCTTTTGGGCAAGTTAAACTACATCAGTCGATTTATCGCTCAACTGACTTCCACAAGTGAGCCCATATTCAAGCTATTAAGGAAAGATGCAGCGATCAAATGGACAATTGAGTGTCAAGAGGCCTTTGACAAGATCAAAGAATATCTTTCAAATCCTCTAGTTTTGGTCCCCCCGGAGCAAGGGAGACCTCTGTTCTTGTATCTGACGGTCTTAGAAAATTCTTTTGGCTATGTCCTCGGGCAGCATGATACAACTGGAAAGAAAGAGCAGGCGATCTATTACTTGAGCAAGAAGTTCACCGGTTATGAAGTCAAATACACTTTATTGGAAAGAACGTGTTGTGCTTTGACATGGGTCGCTCAAAAGTTGAGACATTATCTTCAGGCTCATACTACTTACCTCATAACCAGGTTGGATCTTCTGAAGTACATATTCTAGAAACCGATGCCCACTGGGAGATTGGCAAAGTGGCAAATTTTGCTTACTAAATTCGACATAGTCTACGTCACTCGCACGGCGATGAAAACCCAGGCATTGGCGGATCACTTGGCTGAAAACCCGGTTGATGAGGAATACCAATCGTTGAGTACTTACTTTCCAGATGAAGAGGTAAACACAATAGAAGTAGTCCCTGAAGACGCTCATGCTTGGAAAATGTTCTTTGATAGGGCTGTAAACGCAAAAGGTGTAGGAATTAGGGCAATCTTGATCTCACCCACTGGTCAACACTATCCGGCTATAGCTAGGCTCCATTTCTTTTGTACGAACAACACGGCAGAATATGAAGCCTGCCTCATGGGCATGAATATGGCAATCGATCAGGATGTTGAAGATCTGCTGATCATGGGAGATTCTGATTTGATTATCCGGCAAGCCTAGGGTGAATGGGTGACCCGAGATGTCAAGCTTATTCCTTACCGACAGCATGTGGAGGATCTCGACAAGCGATTCAAATCAATATAGTTCAGGTACATCCCGTGGTGTCACAATGAACTAGCTGATGCACTTGCCACTTTAGCCTCAATGTTACCTTATCCAGGCAATGCCCACATCTATCCCTTGGAAATCCAAATCAGGGAAAGACACGGTTACTGTAATGTAATCGAGGCAGGACCAAATATCCAACCATAGTACCACGATGTCAAGAGGTTTTTGAAAGCACAAGAATACCCCGAACATGCTACTGGAGATCAAAAGAGAACTATTAGGCGGCATGCGAGTGGTTTCTTTTTGAGCGGTGAGGTCTTGTATAAAAGAACCCCAGATCTTAATATGTTGACGCTGATGAAGTTGGAAGAATCATGCAGGAAGTACACACAGGAGTGTGTGGACCTCATATGAACAGGTATGTCTTGGCCAAGAAAATCCTACGAGCCGGGTATTATTGGATAACTATGGAGAAAGAATGCTTCAGTTTCGTCCGGAAATGCCATCAGTGTCAGGTACATGGAGATCTTATTCATGCACCTCCAAACGAGATACATCATATGTCAGTGCCATGGCCTTTTGTCGCCTGGGGTATGGATGTCATTGGTCTAATTGAGCCAAAGGCTTCAAATGGGCACAGATTCATATTGGTTGCTATCGATTACTTCACAAAATGGGTCGAAGCTATCTCTCTCAAATCGGTCACTAAAAAAGTCGTATTGGACTTTGTACATCCAAATCTTATCTGTCGTTTTGGTATTCCTGCAACTATCATCACAGATAATATGGCAAACCTGAATAGTCATTTGATGGAGGATGTATGTGAACAATTCAAAATAACGCATAGGAACTCCACTCCTTATCGGCCCAAAGCCAACGGCGCTCTTGAAGCAGCGAACAAGAATATGAAGAAGATTTTGAGAAAGACAATCCAGAGTTCCAGACAGTGGCATGAACAGTTGCCTTTTGCCTTACTGGGATATCGCACTACAGTGCGCACATCAGTAGGAGACACCCCATACTTGTTAGTTTATGGAACCGAAGTTGTGATACCGACAGAGATAGAAATTCCTTCACTCCGGACCATTGTCGAAGCAGAGATTGAAGATAATGAATAGGTTAAGACTCGATTGGAGCAGTTAACCTTAATTGATGAAAAGCGAATAGTTGTAGTCTGTCACGGGCAGTTGTACCAACAAAGAATGGCCTGTGCTTACAACAAGAAAGTACGACCTAGAAATTTTGAAGTAGGATAGTTGGTATTAAGGCGCATTCTTCCCCATCACCAGGAAGCAAAAGGAAAATTTGCTCCTAACTGGAAGGGTCCGTACATCATCAGGAAGATATTGCCAAGAGGAGCGTTATATCTGGGTGATATTGAAGGAAATAATAATGAAACAGCTCTGAACGCAGACGCAGTCAAAACATACTATGTCTGAGTTTACTTCGGCGATGACTTGGTGCATTTGAGATGATGAAGGCTTTTATTCTCACCACCCAAACACTATCAACCCCTTTTGCAAGCCCTTTTGAGCCGGTTACATTTCTTTGGCTACCCTCTTTGGAATCCAAAAGCATCGTAAAAAAAAAAACCAATTTGCTTGAACTATGTTCTGACTTGATTCCGAAAGGATACGTAGGCAGCCTCCCTCTGGGGCTCAATCACACCAAAACAAAAATCCAATTTTCCCCGAAGTTGAAACTGGGGCATATGTTATAATGGTTCGACCATGAGCTCACCAAATGATTCCAAAGTTGTAATCTCATCCATAATTCTTTTACCCAAAACCGAGTGCAAGTCCTTCGGATCAATTGCCAAAGGCGGGGGAAAACTAAGAAATATCATTGTTGAAAGCTGATGTATTCTAAATTGAGAGAAATAAATGAGAGAGTCTTAACGGTGAAAACCTTCGGGCACCATGAGGTGATGGGAGTTAGAGAAACCAAAAATGAGAGAGTCCGTTTAGTGAAAACTCGCAAAGAGCACTATCGGGCGACGTTTGAGAAGAGAAATGAGAGGTCGATTAGCAAAAATCCGCAAAGGGCGCTATCGGCCGAAAAAGAGGATATCTCATCACTAAAAGTCCTGGCAAGGTTCCCTGGTTCGAAAATATGGATCGATGGACTCATAAGAAGCTATAAGTTGGTGCGGGTCGAGCATCCAGTCCAAGAAGCATGTCATTTCTATTTGAAGTCAGCATGCACCCCAGATAAGTCCTTCTTTTTCCCTGAAAGGGACGCTTCTATTTTAAATTCATCTTTTCTACTCTTTGTTTGCTTTTCCTTGAATCCCTTTCGGCTTAACCCTAAATTTCGAAACTAGTTACAAAGGAAAAAGTGGCAGGACCGGTTTCACAAAGTTCCGTCCGTCAAGAGGCAAAGAAAATACCCAACCTCAGTGGTGCGTCAGTCCAATCCCGACTGATCATGATGTTTGATTACCTCCAAAGTAAAGACATTGGAAAGGAAAGAAAGTCAAAGGCAACAGTTTCGAGAGCAGAATGAGGTGGAAGAACCAAACCCTTACATGGGCAAGTCATCATGAAGACCTAAAAGTTTGAGTCTTGTCAAGTTTGAAAGAATTCCCCTCTCAAGATCGGCAAGCAGCAAAGTTCTCGACGGAAATGGGACTGCGATCAAGCAATTGAGATGATCAAGGCCACAAAACCAACCCTCGTTTCAAACTAACAAATTGTTCTTTGTTGAAAGTTAAAACAGGTATAATGCAGGCAACCATACAAGAAACAGACGCAACCTAGAAGAGAAAAATAATGCGCAAGCGCTAGAACAACTTTGTAGCAGAGAATCGACCAAAAGGGAAGTTTCTCCTCTAATTCTTTCATGCGTTGGACTAAATAAAAAAAAGGAGCCTTTTCTTCCCAAAAAAAAAAGAAGAAGAAGAAGAAAATAAGAATAAAGTTAGAGAGGATCAAAGAAAAAAGAAAATAAAATAAAAACCCCAAAAGAAAAGCAAGTCATGGTAGCAAGGAGCTTTTTCTTTCCAAATCACGGCCAAAACCTGAGGATCTCCCTGGCATAACCCAAGGAACTTTGTCAAAATCCCGGCCAAAAATCGAGGATCTCCCTGGCATAACCCAAGGAGTCTTTTCTTTCCACAATTCCGGCATAACCCGTGAACGTTTTCCAGCATAACCCGATGACTTTCCCGGCATAACCCGATTGACCTTCCGGCATAACCCGTGGACCTTTTTGGTATAACCCGATGACTTTCCCGGCATAACCCGTGGACCTTTTCGGCATATCCCGATGATTCTTCCCGGCATAACCCGTGGATCCCCCTGGCATAACCCAAGGAGCCTTTTCTTTCCAAAATCCCGGCATAATCCGTGAACTTTTTCTGGCATAACCCGATGATTTTCCCGGCATAACCCGTGGACCATTTCCGGCATAACCCTATGACTTTCCCGGCATAACATGTGGACTTTTCCCGGCATAACCCGTGAACTTTTTCCGGCATAACCCGATGACTTTCCCGGCATAACCCATGGACCTTTTCCGGCATAACCTGATGACTTTCCCGGCATAACCCGTGAACCTTTTCCGGCATAACCCGCGGACCCTTTCCGGCATAACCCGATGACTTTCTCGGCATAACCCGTGGACCTTTTCTGGCATAACCCGTGGACCTTTTCCGACATAACCCGTGGACCTTTTTCGGCATAACCCGATGACTTTCCCGACCTAACCCGTAGACCTTTCCGGCATAACCCGGCTATTTTCCAGCACAACCTGGATCCATTCACAAGGATACACAATACTGAATCGACTGCTTGAATATGTGTCACAACTGACTCGCGAAATTTTCCTAGTGAAAACTGGGGCAGAAAATTCCGTTCGTTTGTCTTTGATGTCTAAGCAGACATGACGTCGAGGCACAGGATTCGAGATGACCAAAAGGATGAGTCTCAACCCAGAAGAAAAGAACAAAAAAGAAATGAGCTCGAACATTGGAGCAAACAAAGGTGCGTACTGCTCGAGATCTGATTAAAGTCACAAGACCCGCCAATCCGGTTTTGTTTAATGCTGCAGAAAGAAACAGGCACTTACAACCTGCGAGCATCAAGATTCAGATCAAAGTCTACAGCAAAATCAGTTAAGACTCAAGATCAAGTTTCAAAAGAATTATAGATAGGAATCTTGTAACTCATAGTTGATAGATATAACTAGCTTAACTTCGACTTCCTTTTGGTGTAATAAGGAGGTCAGTAAGCAGTAGCAGCAGCAACAACAATAATAGTAAAACCACAGTTTCATGGTAGTCCCAACTACCGAAACTTCCCGAACTACATTTACCTGATTCCCTTTTAGCCAGGGATATGTAGGAGGCCTCCCGGAGCAAAGGCTCGGTCAAACACTTTCAAAAATGCTTCACACGGGGTACTCGAACGGGCAAAATCGCTCGTATCCGCTCACTTTATCTTTGCACGAAAACTCTTCGTGTTTCCGGGCAAAGAGGGGCAGCTGTGAGCACGTGATTTTTGCCCTATATGAGAATTACTCCCAAAAATTCAAAATAAAATAATTTTTGTGTTTGCAATTTTTGTGGATTTTTGGGTTTATTGTTTGCATTTGTCCTTGCATGTTTATTTAATTTAATTAATGAAAAATACAAAAAAATATATGTTGCATTTGCATGCAGGATTTAATTTTATATTTTTTTATAGATAAATGGTATAGATTGTTTTATGTATCTTCCTGCTACGCAATGAGTCTAGTTGTTACAACATGTTTCTTTGTAATGTCACATTCATGCAATGAGTCACTGAATATTTTTTTTTAGTAGTAACCAATATGAGTCATGCTTAGAAGAAAGGAAAGGATGATCCTATTTATCTTAAAAGGCAAGCACTGCATTAAATTATTTGTGACGTGCATGTTAAGTCAATCACATGTTTGTTGAGTTAGTCCCTTGCCTGTTGAGTCAATCTCGCATCTGTTGAGTCAATTCCGTGCCTGTTGAGTCAATCACGTGCCTGATTGGGTCAATACCTTGCTTGTTGAGTCAGTCTCGTGTCTGTTGAGCCAATCTCGTGCCTGTTTTGTCAATCCCTTACATGTTGAGTCAATCCCGTGCTTGTTGAGTCAATCTCGCATCTATTGAGTCAATTTCGCGCCTGTTGAGTCAATCCCATGCCTGTTGGGTCAATCCCTTACCTGTTTAGTCAATCCCTTGCCTGTTTAGTCAATCTCGCATCTGTTGAGTTAATTCTGTGCATTTTTGAGTCAATCTCGCATCTGTTGAGTCAATCTCGTGCATGTTGAGTCGATCCCGTGCCTGTTGGGTCAATACCTTGCTTGTTGAGTCAGTCTCGTGTCTGTTGAGCCAATCTCGTGCCTGTTTTGTCAATCTCGTGCATGTTGAGTCAATCTCGTTCCTGTTGCATCAACCGGGCTATTTCATGATGATCAGTTCCGAGGTTAACAGGCAGGGTACGAGTATGTTTGGTCTCGAGGGTTAAATAACATAAAGCTTTAGGGGTTAACTTAGGTAGCTTAGCCCAAGAATGTCAATTATTGAAATAGGGGGTTGCTAACTTGGGTAGGGGGCGTAGTAGTTGTTTAAATTAAAAGGCACTAAGTAAGTGGATGAATTAAGAATTGAGAGATAAGATAGTAGTGGGAAGTGCACTAACTAAAATGCTCACTGAAGGTGCCTGAATTAAGGATGAAGAGAGGTCTGAAGCATATAAAAGGACAATTTTTAACATTTAAAGGGATAAAAAACATAATTAAATAGTTTAGGATTAGTGGAATGCCAACATTGTCTGTCAGGGCACGCCTTAATTCAAAATGCAGGTTGCCCATACCCAATTGAATAAAAAAAGAAATAAACACATGGTAGTGGGGAGGGCAGAGAATATCATGGGCAGATATATTTTCCTAATAGTTGAGTGCTCCTAAGAGCTGGAGATGGAGGGTCTGTTTTGGATATAAATAGGGGGGGATTGATACGAAAAAAGATTTTTTTTTTGGAGGGGACTCGGAAAGAATCAGGGAGGATTCTAAAAATATATGGAGGTTTTGAAAAAAGAAAGAAGAAGAGAGAGGATAGCTGAAAGCAGTGAGTTTTGGAGAGAACAATAGGGAGTATTCTGAGAAAACACCCTTGTTTTTATCGAGATTCTGAGTCTTGATTTCAACTAGTATTGGCTATTGATATCTGAAGTTTCTTGAGTGTCCTGGAACCTGTTTTCCTATTTTGTTCGAACCTGATCAAATTATTTTTTAGTCCACTTATTGGTTGATTTGGTTTCAAGCACTTCCTGGTTTGGTTTCTAGCTTTAATTTGGTTTGTTCAAGTCAATTATAGGTTGTCTATTGGCTGTTGTTTTCATTGCTGGGATTCTAGACGTGACTGTGGATTTTCTTGGTTTGTTGAAACTGTTACTGCATTGTTTGCATCTGCTCACTGCTGTCGATCCTCACTCGTTTCATATTCTATTTTCCAGGTACATGTCCTGTAACTCTTGGATTTTGGGGAATTGAAATGAAGTGATGTTTATTTTCTCATATTGAATTCTCTAAAGTGTAACTAGTGTCCTGTATATTATTCTAGCTTAGGTATTTGACTGTGAACTGTTTAAAACTGGAAATTCATAACTGGAATTAATTTATCAAGTCTATGATTGTTGGTTTTGTAATACTTGCATGGAATATTGTAGGTGTTCTTTCATTTTAACCGTCAGCCATGGCGCTCATTAGATAATTATATGTTTTGTATTCATTCGAACTATAGTAGCCATCAGTTGATTTATGATTCTCCTGTGTATTCGAGATTTCAGATAGAGTAGACGTTAATTGGAGATGAAACTTGAAATATGAATTGATGTGATTGTGCTGTCACAAAATCAAACGATCTCTGATCTTAAGAACTATAACTTCGAATTTCAGATTTAGTAGATGCTCTTGCAAAGTAGTCAAGTTTTGTCCTCGTTAATACGCATACTAGTAATTGTGGGTTAGCAGTTCAAAGCAATAGCTTGTTTGAATTGAATCATGCATCATCAAGTACATTGGCCTGAATCAGTTAACTATTGTCTCATTAGTTCAAGTGTATGCGTATTATTTCTCCTTGATTAATAGTCGTTGGATACATGGGTGTTACTGGTTATTGGGTTTTAAGGGAACCGGACTTTTTCATAAGCCTGGTTTATTGGGCCAGCAGTCACGAAATAAATTCATAAGGTTCGTCCATGTCAAATGAAATAATCGTTTAGGATCTTCTTTTATTTTAGAGACAAATAAATAGAAAAATCATAGTCGCTCTAGGATGTCCTTAAATAAAAATGAGACGAGCCTCGCCAAAAATAAGCGCGCAAATTGTGGGGCCCTCAATAAATGCATATGCAAAATATTTAGATTTCGGATGTGTCGTTTAGCGAGTTTCACGGCCTTTCCCAAAGATAATAACGCGTTAGACTCTTTAGGCGCAATTTTAATTAAATTACATTCTTAAGTTCGGGTGCACATTTATGTGACCCAAATCCAAATCTCAACGGAGTCGAAATGTATCAACAACCACGGGCGCATTGATTGCGACGTGGTTCGAGACGCATTTTCACGACGTTGCAATTCTATTAAAAATAATAATAAAAGCACACAAGTTGTAACATGTATTAAAATCAGATATTTTAGACATCTATAATAATTCAAGAGACCGTGCTAGAACCACGGGATCCGGGGGTTCCTAACACCTTCCCTCGGGTCAACAGAATTCCTTACTTAGAATTTCTGGTTCGCAGACTTCATTTGGGAAATCGAAAAATTCCTCGATTTGGGATTCAAGATAAACTGGTGACTTGGGACACCAAAAGCCAAACCTTTTTCCCAAGTGGCGAATCTGAAATAAATAAATAATCCCATTTCGAATAATGTCACTTTAAATGAAAAAACTCTCTCACATTTACCCTCCGGGGTGGGTGCGTAAAAAGGAGGTGTGACAAGTATTACTTGTACAAAAATCAGATAAATATACACGTGTGTCAATATCCCCCCTCAAGTTGGAAGGGAGAAACTCACAGCCAACTTGCTAAGCAAATTGCAGTGTTTCACCCCTGTAAGAGGCTTAGTGAATATGTCAGCAAGCTGCTCATTGGTGGAGATATGATGTAGTATGATAAGCCCTTCATGTACTTGATGTCCTACAAAGTGGCAATCCACTTCTATATGCTTTGTCCGCTCATGGAACACAGTGTTTTTGGCCATATGCAGTGCTGCTTGGCTATCACAGAAGACTGGCACAGGGGGTTGTAGGGGAACTGTCAACTCTGCCAGTAACCTCAATAACCATACTAGTTCTCCCACGACTTGTCTAACAACCCTGTACTCTTCTTCTGCTGAGGACAATGAGACAGTGTGTTGCTTCTTCGACTTCCAACTGATAGGTCCATCACCTAGTAAGGCAACATACCCACTGACTGACTTCCTTGAGTCAGGGCAGGCTGCCCAATCTGAGTCACAAAAATCTCGAACTCCATAGTTTTCATTTTTGGACAAGAAGATGCCTAAATCTGGATCACCCTTGAGGTATCTCAACACATGGTATGCAGCCTTCAAATGGGGATCCCTATGATTCTGCATATACTGACTCAAATGTTGCACACTATAAGATATTTCAGGTCTTGTATTAGTTAGATAATTCAGCTTACCTATTAGCTTCCTGAAATGTGAAGGATCGGGCAATAGGGGTCCCTCATCTGCACTTAGCTTGACTGTGGACTCTAGTGGAGAAGTCAAAGCTGAATACTACATACAGTTAAATTTTGACAGCAAGTCCATTGTGAACTTCCTTTGTGATATCAACACTCCATCTCCTTTATACAGAATTTCTACACCTAAAAAGTAATGTAGTCTTCCTAAGTCCTTTATCCTAAAGGTGTTATGTAAGCAGGCCTTTAGTGCCTCTATTTTTTGCAAACCAGTCCCTGTCACTAGGACATCATCTACATAAACAGTCACAAATACCACTGAACCTTCATGTTTTCTGTAAAACAAAGAATAGTCTAACAAGGAGTGTGTGTACCCCCTGCAGCAAAGTGCTTCAGTCAGCTTCTCATACCATTGCCTACCGGCTTGCTTCAGGCCATACAAGGATTTGTTTAATTTGCACACTAAAAGTGAGCTTTGTACAGCAAGGCCTGGAGGTACTTCCATGTATACCTCTTCGTGGAGGTCTCCATGTAGGAATGCATTATTTACATCTAACTGAAAGATGTTCCAGCCTTTCTTTACTGCTACTCCAATTAGGGCCCTAACAGTTGTCATTTTAACTACAGGTGAAAAGGTCTCTGTGTAGTCTACCCCAGCCTCCTGAGTGTATCCTTTTACTACTAGCCTTGACTTTAATCTCTCTATGCTCCCATCTGCCTGTGTTTCACCTTATATACCCATTTACACCCTATTGCCCTTTTTTCCTTCTGGAAGAGGCACAAGGCTCCAAGTGTGGTTAGCATAAAGAGCCTCAAATTCCTGATTCATTGCTGTCTGCCAGGCAGGATCACAAGCTACCTCCTCATATGAACTAGGTTCAGCTCATGAGAAATATTCTTAATCAGTTGCTGACTATCAGAAGATAAGGTATTAAGAGACATACATTGGGTATTGGGTGTGAATGCATTAAAGGAAAGAGATGCGGTACTTTAGTTGCTACTGGAGGGAGAATTGGAGTGATTTGGTTGTAACTTGGGTAGTGAATAGTTATAATCCTTTAAGTAGGCAGGGACTTTGAGTGTTCTGGGTGGCCTTCCTGAAATTTCATCAGGGCTTTGCAATGCTGAATTAGGGGTGTTATCAGGTGAATTTACATTGTTATCAGATAAGAGAAAAGGTTCTTCTGAACTTGAAGTCATGTAGGGATCAGGTTCCATTGCCCTTGGTGGTGAGGATTCAGGTGACATCCTTGGGAGAGATGTACTAGGAGAAGTAGGGGTAGGAGTAGTTCTATGAGGAGGAAACAGATCTTTTGCTGATTCTGCATTTACTTGTGGAAATGAAGGGAAAACTTTGTTAGAACTAGAATGCAAAGAAAAAGGAAATATTCCTTCATGAGACACAACATCCCTTGAAACATGAATTATCTTTGTGACTAGATTGAGTACCTTATAACTTTTTGTCCCAAATGGATATCCTACAAAAACATGAGGCAAGGACCTGGATTCAAATTTATCTTTGTGGGGTCTTAGGTTTGTAGGAAAACAGAGGCATCCAAAACTTTTGAGGTGAGAGTACTTAGGCTTTCTTTTGTAAAGTAATTCTAATGGACATTTGTTTTTAAGAGTGGTAGAAGGAAGCTTGTTGATAAAGTATATTGATGTGAGAATATACTCTCCCCAATATTGCATGGGGAGTTTAGATTGATACAACAAAGCCGTGGCTGTTTCCAAAAGGTATTTGTGCTTTCTTTCAACTATGCCATTTTGTTGAGGTATGTAGGGGCATGTTCTATGGTGTACAATTCCCTCTGATTGTAAGAAAGAGGCAGTCTCAGAATTTATGAACTCAAGACCATTATCTATTCTAATAGTCTTAATGGAACAATTAAATTGGTTTTTTCACCATGGCAGAAAAAGCTTTAACTACTTGTAGGGCATTGCTCTTACAACTGAGAAGGTGTGTCCAAGTGCACCTGATGTAGTCATCTACTAGAGTGACAAAGTATTTGTTTTTGTCATGGGTTGGTACATGATAAGGCCCCCGCAAATCTACATGTAGAATTTCAAAGACCTTGGTTGTTACTGTGGTTCTTTCTGGGAAAGGTAGCCTATTCTGTCTAGACATTGGGCATATTGGACAAGTGAAGGACTATTTGGATGAAAATTGGAAGGGTATGGACTCAATCCCCCTCATTTTGGAAAAAGGTACATGTCCCAATCTATTCTACCACAAGAGATCAACCATGTATTTATCATTTATAGATGTATTGCATGTAGGACTAATATTTCTTTTACATTGCACATGAGAGTTAGCAACAAGTTTATTACATTCAGGAGAAGAAGTATTAAATCTAGATGCAGTATGAGAATCAGAGTGTGGGCTACTAATATTGTATCTAATCTCACTAGATGAGATAGACTGAGTGATTACATCACCTTTATTTGGTGCACTAGAAGAATTATCAAGGGCTAGGGAATTGAATTGGTAGGAGTCTGAAGGACTGGACTTGTAAGAACTTGACTTGTAAAGGTACATGTCATCCTTACTTTCACCAATTGCCAGAGGCCTCTTCAGTGAAGGGGACTGCAGAAGGATGCATACAAACTTGGTGAATATGACAAAGCAATCAAATTGGACAGTCAAACAATGTACTGAGATTAGGTTAAATTTGAAACTGGGAACAAAAAGAACTCTTTTCAGAGTGAACTTAGGACTCATCACTACATCCCCCATTAATGTCACCTTTACCTTGTAACCATTGGGCAAAGTAACTAGGAAAAGGGTAAACTAAGGTTTTCACATTTATTAACATGGATTTGTCATAGGTGATATGGTTTGATGCCCCTGAGTCAAGTATCCAAGAGTCAGCAACAGACTTAGAATATTCATGTGAACTAGAACTAGGATCAAAATGAGT
Source organism: Nicotiana glauca (assembly GCA_026770625.1). Lineage (NCBI taxonomy): Eukaryota > Viridiplantae > Streptophyta > Magnoliopsida > Solanales > Solanaceae > Nicotiana > Nicotiana glauca. The sequence continues at coordinate 227,961 of MU731842.1, forward strand.
TGAGCAAGCTGAGATACCTGCAAAGTTCACAGCTCCTGCTTTCATTTCATTTCCTGCATTTCCAGCGTGGAAGTTCTCCAGGATGCTCACCAGCTGATTGTATTGCTCCTTAGTGAGGCTCTGCATAGTTCTGTCTTGCTCTTGTGTAAATCCACTATTTCCATCTTCACCTTCAATCACACTCTCTCCTTGACCTCCATGAACATTAGCAGCAATCCTTTTTCCCATATTGAACCTTGATTCTTGAGGGTAACCATGCAACTTACAGCATCTTTCCTTGATGTGGCCCGGCTTCTTGCAAAAATCATAGAAAGGTCATGGTCTATTCCCAAATTGTCCTCCTCTGTAGTTGTTATATTCACTTCTATTTCCCTGTTGATTGTGGTTCACATAACCTCCATAGTCAGCAACATTTGTCTGTTGACCAAAGCTTGTCTTGAAGTGATTCCCTCCTGATTTGTTGGCACTCAAAGCAGTGGGCTCAATTACAAGTTGGTTGTTTGGTTTGACCTCTATTTGTTTCGCCTCTTGAATAAGGATTGAAAAAGTTTGTGCGAGAGAGGGTAATGGATTAATCATTAAGATGCTTCCCCTGACTATAGTATAAACCTCGTTAAGTCCCATTAGAAATTGAATCAACCTTATGTCTTCCTCAGCTTTTTTCTTACTCGCCTTAGCACCACATGTGCAATTACATTTGCATTGAGTGTGTGAATTCAACATGTTTAGTTCTTCACAAATTTTCTTCATTTTGGTGTAGTACCCAGTGATATCTAGGATTCCTTGGCTCAAATCATTTTTCTCCCTTTGCAATTGATATAATTTTGACTCGTTTGTTTGATCATATCTGCCCTCAAGTTCTTTCCACAGCTCCTGAGCATTATGACATATTGTAGGCTATCCGCCAAGTGCTTTGAGATAGAGTTAAGTATCCACGATGTGACCATGTCATCACAGCGTTCCCACTGATCATACCTAGGGTCCTGAGGATTTGTCTTCGTGCATTTTCTATTTATAAATCCTACCTTGTTATTCACTGAGAGAGCTCTCAGTACTCCTCTTCTCCATGATCTATATCCAGATCCGTCGAACAATCCTGGTACAAGTGCAGAACCAGCGCTCTCAGATGGATGCATGTAAAGTGGATTTGTTGAATCCAAGGCCAGATTTGTTTAATCTAAGGCCGGATTTGTGGAATTCGATGTGTTTTCATCAATAGCCATAGTTATCAAGGGTTAATTTGAGAAAAAAACGAGAGAGATTTTTTAGCTTCGTACAAATACACTCTGCAGGGATACACTTCGAACAGTGAAGAGAAATTGACCGATCAGACTTAGGATCGTGAACCTTGCTCTGATACCATGACAGAATGGCTAGGAAATGAAGAAGATGAACTCACCTTATGTGAGCTCTAATGGCGGTTGAGACCAGCCATAGATGAGAAAGTTCTAGAAGCTTTTCTATTTTCTAATTTCTGAATATTATAAAAATGAGTGTCTTTACAAGAGGTATATAGGAAAATGATGTAAAACTATAAAGGATCTACATTATACTGTATGAGAGAGTATCTACGGCTATTTATACGTGTACTACATACACATTCACCTATACAAATTATTACTTGTACAAAAATGAGATAAATATACGCGTGTGTCAATATAGCTATTTTTCTAAGTAGATACATATGCTTATTTTGTAGAATTTAAATTATGGTATCAGAGCATGCTTTTATTTAATTAGTTATCTCTTCAATACCCCTTTCTATGTATATTTTCTTTTTTTTATTGGCCATGCACGTGAAAATTTATTTTTAATAATGGGTACCAGTGAGGCTCGAAATAGAACCTTTGTTTGTGGGATGCTTTGTGCACCATGATCATGATCTAATATTTTTATTTTAGATCCTTCATGTTTCTAATATGTACAAGGATTCAAATGTTGCTCCATTTGACATTATTTTTGTCATCAACTCAACTTGGTATATTTCTTTATCTCTCTATTTTTCTAGTTCTTTCAGCATTTTAACTTTTTTGGAATTAAGTAATGTGTTCATTATAAAATGAAAGAATAAGCAAAGCTACTGTTAAGAAACAGTGTGTTTGTGGTGAAAATCTGGATATACTTTAAGTCGTATACCTTGTTAGGATCCCTTACAAATACTCTCTCAGGATAGAATAAAGTAAAGCCAAAAAATAATAAATCAAATATCCAAATACACAAATATCAGTAGTGCAGTTACCAAAACTTATGCAGTTAACATTTTTCTTAAGGAAGAATGTTGGTACTTGAGATATATCGCAATATATCTTAAGTGTTACCCTATTTATAGAGGATGTCTAATTCTCAAAACAACTGGAAAAGCACCAAAAAATAGTAACCAAAAAGGTGCAACGAATCAGCCTAAGTGATACTCGAAGCGACACAACATTTCGCAAAGCAACATGTTGTATCAGAACTTTAAGCCAAATAACTGTTTTCCCTTTTGCTTATTCCTGCTATTTTCTCTTGAAAATTCCAACAGTCCCCACCATTTTCAAGTGAATATAACAACCCAACAATTCCCTTAGAAAACAAGAGACAAGTGAATCCATGTATAAATGAAGTATATAGCGATTGAACTTCAAGTTAGCGGCATAAAATTTCTATTACACTGAATAGTTAGGTAAGACAAGTCTTTTGAACCGACCACCATATTTTAAAATAGGATGTATCTCACACATGAATTCTATTACATTATTCCTTTATAACCAACACCATAAGGCCTTGTGTTCTAATCCTCTCAAGAATGTATAGAATCAAACCCGAGCTTCTTGAAGCGGCCCACTTCATATCCACATAGGTAGACCCTTATTAATGTAGGACAAAGAACTTACTTTAGAACGGTAATACCAAGTGTTATCAACTAATAAAGAATGTTGTCGCTCGTTGAACTCGAGTCTGGATTTTGTATCAAGCGTCAAGTTGAGGCTTCGTCCTTAATGGTCTTTATTTATGGGTTTTAACACATACCCCTTGATTTTCTCAACACCAAGTCCATTGTTAATCCCTTAGTCAATGGGTCGGCAAGATTATTAAGTGAGCGTACATAGTCAACAGTGATCAACCCATCTTTAATTAATTGATTTATATAACTATGTCTAAGGCCAATATGCCTAGACTTTCTGTTATATATATATATGACTATATTCTCAAGCTAAGGTGGCCTCGCTATCACAATGGATAAAAATTGGTGGCATGGGCTTAGGCCATAATGGAATATCAAAAAGAAAATTTCTCAACCATTCCCCTTTCTTAGAAGCGGATGACAAGGCTACAAATTATGCCCCCATAGTTAAACCTGTAAGACATGTTTGCTTTAGATCCCCAAGATATTGCACCCCCATCAAGGAGCTATACCCATCCACTTGTTGAAGAATAATCCTCTTGATCAGTTATCCAACTTGCATCTGAATACCCTTCTAGTATAGCGGGATCACCACTACAATAGATGTCATAATCTAGAGTTTTCTTGAGATACTTAAGTACTCTTCTTATAGCATGCCAATGATACTTACTCGAATTGCAAATATATCTACTCAGCTTACCCACTACATATGCAATATCGGATCTCGTAGTAGTCACAGCGTACATCAAGCACACGATCAACTTAGCATACTCAAGTTGAGCAATTTGCATTCCGCCATTTATTTCCAATTTAAAACATGGATCATACAGTGTAGAAACAAGATTACAATCAAAATGATTGAATTTCTTTAACACTCTCTCAATATAATGAGATTGTGTTGAGAAAAATCCCCCACCATTTCTAATAATTCTTATATCAAGAATAACATCCGCTTCTCCCAAGTCTTTCATGGAGAACTGAGTGGATATGAATCTTTTGGTGGTCTTGATCTGCTCCATATCGGTCCCAAAAATTAACGTATCATCTACATACAAGCAAATGAAAACTCCTTTTCCTTTTTCAAATTTTGAGTAAACACACTTGTCTGATTCATTAATTTTAAAACCATTAGATAACATTACTTCATCAAATTATTGATGACATTGCTTAGGGGCTTGTTTAAGCCCATATAATGATCTTACAAGTTTGAAAACTTTCTTCTCTTGTCCTTTAACTACAAACCCCTCGGATTGTCTCATACATATTTCCTCTTCTAATTCACCATTCAAAAATGCAGTTTTGACATCCATTTGGTGAATTACTAGATTGTAAATAGAATCCAGTGCAATAAGCACCCTTATCGTGACTATTTTAGCCATGGGAGCATAAGTATCAAAGTAGTCAATGCCGTGCTTTTGGGTAAAACCCCTAACCACAAAGCGACATTTGTATTTATCTACGGTACCGTCTACCTTTAGCTTCTTCTTGAACAACCATTTACCATCTATGGGTTTGTAACCGGGTGGAAGATCTATTAGGATCCATGTATTATTTTCCATAATGGAATCTATCTCATCTTGGATAGCCTCTTTCCATAAGGGTGCATCTGGAGATTGCATGGCCTCACTAAAAGTAGTGGGATCATTTTTAATATTATAAAAGTAAGGAATTTTATTTCTAGTTTATCAATTGAACCATATACTAAATAGATGTAGAAGTCATCCCCATTTGTTTTTTCTTTTCTAACTCTCTTACTTATTCTTACTTCAATAATGTCATATTGATTTTCACCATTTTGAAAGATTAATGATTGTAAAGTGGAGGAACTTGGATCACCTGGAATAATATCTTTTGGTTTAGAAATTGATACTGTAATGACCCGACTGATCATTTTGTATTTTAGAACCCTATTCCCCTAAATAAAACTTTTCGTACTTGCTTTAGCTAATTTACGACTTCCGGAGATGGTTGGCACGAGAATTGGAAGAGTTCTGAGTGAAATATGTCCATTTGATTCTATAGGATTCTCTTAAAATACCAAGTTTGACTTTGGTCAACATTTTGAGAAACGGATCCGGATTCATGATTTAATGGTCCCGGAGGATCCGTGGAAAAATATGGGACCTGGGCGTATGTCCAGAATCGAATTCCGAGGTCCCTAGCCCGAGTAATGAATTTTTGTTAGAAATTGTTAAATTGAAGTTTCAAAGAATTAAAAAAAAACTAAGTAGTCATTGAATTTTTAGGTATCAGGCTCGTATTTTGGTTTCGAAGCCTGGTACAGGTCTGAAATATCATTTAAAACTTGCCCATAAAATTTGGTGTCAATCCGAGTAGCTTAAGGGCGTTTTGACCCGTTAGAGGAGAATTAAGAACTTGAAGTTCATAAATTGGATTCATTTGGATTTAGAGGGGTGAATTCTAGCTTTAGCGTCATTTTGGGTGTTCCAAAGGTTCGAGTAGGTCCGTCTCGTGATTTAAGACTTGTCGATATATTCGGGCGGGGCTCGGGAGCCCCGAGCGTCAATCGGACGAGGCGCGAGTGAAATGGAAATTTTGGAAATGAGGTGAAGGGCTGTCATAACTACATTTGTGGTTCTTGGGCCGCAAATACGACCTTTCAATCGCAGAAGCGGCATAGGGTGACCAGGCCATTTTCGCAAATGCGGCTCCCAAGCCGCAGAAGCGGCGCCGCTGCAGAAGCGGCTCAAAGACCTCAGATGCACTCCCAGCCTCCCTCCCCCTTTTTTAGCAGATGCGGTTGAAATTTTTGCAGATGCGGTCCCCTTACCGCAGAAGCAAAAATCACTGAACCAGTGAGGTTCATTAAAGACGGGTTCTAAGTCATTTTAACACATTATCACTCTTCCTTTGGGTGATTTGGGAGCTTTTGAGATGAGGATTTCATCTAGCATATTGAGGTAAGTGTATGCTACCTATTTGTGGTTTAATATCATTGTTTTGGGTAGATTAAACACTAAAAATTAAGGGGTTAGAACAAGTCCTAGGATTTTATAAAAACTTAGAATTAACCACGAAATTTATTATGAAATGAGCTAGAAATCATATATAAATGATCCTTAGGTTGTAGAGAACAACTTCCTTTAAAAAAATTCGGAATCCGGGCATGTGGTCCCGGGGGTCGAAATTTAGAAAACTTGTGTAAAATGTTGGGAAATCGCTTAAATAGTTAGAATTCGTTCTTGTAAGCCAATATTGACTAGTTCTTACTTCATTTAACTAGTTTAGAATTGTTCAGCTCCGAATTGAGGGCTTGGGCTTGTTCTTGATATTAGGAAGTGCGCTTTGGAGCGAGATGAGTCTCCTTTCTAACCTTGTAAGAGGGAAATTATTCCAATAGGTATAATAATTGAGAATTTGCTACTAAATGCGGGGGCTACGTACGTACTAGGTGACGAGAGTCCATGCGTAGCTACTATGATATTAATTTCTTAGGTAATTTAGGACCCACATCATGCCTAATTTGTGAATATCTTTATATGAACTGGCTAATGCGATCATCTATGATATACTAGAGACTTGGGGAGGAATAAAAGTGAACATGTGAACTTGTTGAACCCTTGTAAGAACTTATTTGTATATAAATATGCCTTCGTGTGTATTTTTGATATTTCTTGATAAATTATGGATCGGACCGATTGCCTCGGTGTAAATAGATGCATCTATGATTCGCTCCATTCGAATCTCGGCAGTGCACAGTTTATTTTTTGTTGGAGCGAGTCGTCGACCTTGACATGATGTGCGCATGATATCTATGTTGAAGCTTATACATGACTTGTTTTCTTGCTAAGTATTTGAAAATATAAATGGCTATCTAAAACATGGTCAAGAACAAGATTATTGCTTCTCGTTATAAATTGTTGACTATTGGTGATTTTCATGCTTAGCATAGCACATTATTATACTATTTTGACCCTATTAAGTATCAAGTCGACCTCTCGTCCCCATTTCTTCGAGATCAGACGGGATACTTACTGAGTACATATTATTTATGTACTAATACTACACTTCTGTACTTAATTGTACAGGATCTGAGGCAGATACATCTGGTTACCAGTCTGGTGCGCGCCCTTGAGTTGGTGACTGAGACTTCCACAGTGAGCTGCTTCCTTCCTATGCCGTTCAGCATCCGGATGGAGTCCTTCTTTACTTTTGCTATCTTTTCTATCTCAGATAGTAGGATAGAGATATTCTTTTGTATATTCTACTAGATGTCCATACTCGTGACACCAGGTCTTGGCACACACGTTGGTAGACTTATATTTTGGGTTGTGTAATCATGTTATTTACATTATTGATCACTTCTAGTTTTAAATCCAACTTGAGAGTATCTTTTTCACTTATTCCTGATAAAAGTAACATAAGAATTTTAGAAATGTTTCCATGTTGGCTTGCCTAGCAATGGTGTCGAGCGCCTTCATGACCTATTACAAAAATGGGTCGTGACAACATGCTATCAGAGCACTAGTTTCACGTAGGTCTCACAAGTTATGGGCAAACCTAATAGAGTCTTGTAGATCGGTACGGAGACGTCTGTATTTATCTTCGAGAAGCTATAGGGTATTAGGAAAGACTACTCTTTATTCATTTCCTATCGTACAGTGGTTGGTGTACTAAATTTCCCTCTTCTATTCTCTCGCATATGTCGAGGACACGCACGGCTAACATTCCGGACCCAAGAAGAGATGCTCTCCCTATTGCTAGAGGCCGGGGGAGGGCACCGGCCCATGGTAGGGGACGAGGCCATCCCAGAGCTATTCTAGTAGCAGCACCAGCAGATCCTGCGGGGGATCTTATCATTGATGAGTAGGGCGTGGTGCCCGCAGCTGAGTCTACCCCGGTAGATTTCATGACAGCACCGGGATTTCAGGAGGTCATGGGACGCATGCTACGGTTCATAGATTTTATGACTCATGCTGGTTTATTTCCATCAGACCCAGCCACTTCACAAGCAGGAGGGGGATGACAGACCCCTACTGCTCAGGCTACAGGTCATGCAGCTGCAGTGTATCAGACTTCGGGTGAACTACCCGTAGATGGGGCTCAGCCAGTTACTGCAGTGGCACCCCAGCCCAGGCCAGCTGCGGATGGCGATCCGCAGAAGTTATTGGATAGATGGACTAGGCTTGACCCTCCCATCTTCGGGGGTGAGCGACATGAGGATGCCCAGGACTTCATCGACAGGTGCAGAGACAGACTGTACAACATGAGGATATTTGAGTCATATGGGGTTGACTTCACTACTTTTCAGCTAGAGGGCAGGGCCCGTAGGTGGTGGCAGGCTAGCAGGTTCTCGTCCCCTCACTTGGGGTCAGTTTACACAGTTATTCCTGGATAGATACATTCCACCCTCTGTGAGGGAAGAGATGCGGTATTAGTTTGAGCATCTGGAGTAGGGTCAGATATCAGTGACCGATTATGAGGCAAGGTTCTCTGAGTTGTCTCGCCATGCACTCATGATACTTCCCACAAATGTAGAGAGGGTGCAGAGGTTTGTTACGAGGTTACACCCCACTATTCGATTTGGCATGGCCCGAGAGGTAGAGATGGGTACAAGGTATCAGCTAGTGGTTTAGATTGTTCGCATGATTGAGGGTTATCGTCTGAGGGGTAGAGAGCAGATGCAGCATGATAAGAGGGCTAAATTCTCCGAAGAGTTCATAGGCGCCCCGGCCAGGGGTAGAGGTCAGTTTGGGAGGGGTCATCCCAACAGGCCCCCAGTTTCAGCACCACCACCTGCTCGGGGTGCTCCAACGCGCTCCTATTTCAGCGCTATGCCAGAGAGTTCTTATCGCCTGCCAGCTATTCAGGGTTCCTCCAGTAGGTATTCAGGTCCTCCAGATTCTTCCAGCTCGTATTTCAGTGCTATGTTGGAGAGTTCATACCGCCCACCAACTATCCAGGCTTCATCTAGTGGATCTACGAGGTTTTAGAGTCAGCCCTCCGGGTAGCAGATCGCCGCACTGCGGAGTTGTTTTAATATGGAGACCCTAGTCACATAAGGAGATATTGCCCCTGACTGCGGGGCAAGGCAGTGCAGCAGGGTCAACAGCCCATGATTTTAGCACCAGCTGCCCAACCACCTAGAGGTGGAGGGCAGGCTGGTAGAGGTCATCCCAGAGATGGAGGTCAGGCAGGGAGAGGTCAGCCAGCTACTGCTCAGTTAGGTGGAGGCCAGCCAGCTGGTGCTCCAGCCAGATTCTATGCCCTTCCGGCCAGGCCAGATGCATTGGCCTTAGATGCCTTCATCACATGTATTATTTTCGTCGATGGTAGGGATGCTTCGGTATTATTTGATCTAGGGTATACCTATTCATATGTATCATCTCTGTTTGCTCGTTTCCTGATTATTTTTCCATAGCCTTTGGGCACTCCTATTCATATGTCCACTCATGTGGATGATTCTGTGGTTGTGGATCAGATCTACCAGTCTTGTGTGGTCATCTTCTGTTGTTTCAAGATTAGAGCAGATCTTCTGTTGCTTGATATGATCGATTTTGAGGTCATCCTGGGAATGGATTGGTTATCTCCATATCACGTCGTCCTAGATTGACATGCCAAGACTGTTTCATTAGTAATGTCACGGTTGCCGAGGTTGAAATGGAAGGGTTCCACAGTTGATACGCCTAGTAGGGTTATCTCTTTCCTGAAGGCTCGGCATATGGTAGAGAAAGGGTGTTTGGATTATTTAGCTTATGTTTGAGACACCACTGTAGAGTCTCCGACGATTGATTCAGTCCCAGTAGTTCGAGAGTTCGTCGATGTTTTTCCTTCTGATCTTCCTAGAATGCCTCCGGATCGTGATATTGATTTTTGTATTGATTTGTCTCCAGACACTCAGCCTATATCTATTCCACCATACTGTATGGCTCCAAGGAGTTGAAGGAGTTGAAGGAGCAGCTTGAGGAGTTGTTGGCAAAGGGATTTGTTAGGCCCAGTGTGTCGCCTTGGGGTGCACCAGTGTTATTTGTGTAGAAAAAGGATGGGACTATACGGATGTGCATTGATTACCGCCAGTTGAACAAAGTCACCATCAAGAACAAGTACCTGTTGCCTCGTATTGACAATTTGTTCGACCAGTTGCAGGGTGCTAGGGTGTTCTCTAAGATCGACTTGAGGTCAAGGTATCACAAGCTAAGGATTCAGGACTCAGATGTTCCGAAGACTGTATTCCGGACTAAATATGGTCATTATGAGTTTCTAGTGATGTCCTTTGGCTTGACTAATGCTCTAGTGGCATTTATGGATTTGATGAATAGGGTATGCAGGCCTTATATTGATTCATTTGTTATCGTCTTAATTGACGACATCTTGATATACTCACACAGCCTGGAGGAGCACGAGCATCATTTGCGAGTAGTGCTTCAGACCTTGCGAGAGCAGAGGTTGTATGCTAAGTTGTCCAAGTGTGAGTTTTGGCTATAGTCAGTGACATTCTTGGGGCATGTTGTGTTAGGGGAGGGTATTGATAATGCCAAACTATGCCTTATAGAAATACACACACGGACGTGGAAAATATAGTCTGAGTAATTTTGCCCAGAGTCGAACCACGGAGAATTAACCTATCAATTACTCTTGTCGGATTTATTAAATTCACACAATCAATTTTCCCAAACTTTTTAATTCACAATTGATGATATATCTAACAACTAAACTGAATTTAAATAAAGCTGAAAGTTAACTAAGCTTGCTTGTATATAATTGGAAGAAGATCTAAGGTAATGGTTTCCCCCATTGTTGATTTCCTTGGTTGAATATGTTTTATAACTGAGACTTAGTTATCTCTATCAATCATGAATGCTCCAGCTATTATAAATCTTTCTCAAGCAATTATGATAATTTACTAGACGCACTTTCTCAATCTACACTAGCTAGATTCACAATACAGTTCACTTAGATTGCATCTGAGGTATTGTTATCTCTAACCCAACCTCTAAACCCTCGGTTATGACTCTCGTCTATACTCCGGTAGTGATGTTGTTCATACAATCACCCAAATATGCATTCTCTCTCAAGCAGATACACACTAAATAAGGACAGATAATTGAGGGCCCTTTCAATTAACCACAATCAAAATGTAGATGAACAAATAGATATTAACAACCAATGCAACCTATATTAATATAACAACCAAGTTATCCCCAACGGGTTTCACCAAAACCTTAGATTAAAGTATTTAGCTACTCGTGACAATAACGAAAACAACAAAAGAATTTATAGTCATTGATAGAAGAACAATTTAGAGAGATGAGAAATTGTATTTTTCAAGTTGCCTCCTTGCCTCTCTTCCTTATTCTCCAAAAAACTCGAACTCCTTCTCTATTGGGCTTGTTGAACCTTTTATAGTTTGTGTGGATTTCCTTGGACTTCCGAAATTGCCCCTTTTAAAAGTCTTTTTCCGCCATTGGACTAGCGCGGGCACGCTAAGGCCGCGCTAATGCCCGCGCTAGTGAGGTTTCATTCTGTTTTTGGGCACTGAACTAGCACGGGCACGCTAAGGCTGCGCTAATGCCCGCACTAGTGGGGTTTTCCACTGGTTTGATGCTTTTGCTCCAATTTCGTCCCTTCACTCTAATTTTTGCCCGGATCACCATCATAAGCCCTCATTTAATTATCAACTCCTGTGAAACATCAAAGTCACCATTAGAGCCAATTTTTGCATTATTTACACACTTACAACAGTAAAAAATCTTTAAGTTAGAGCCCAAACATAGGCCAAACTATACAATTTAGCCTATTATCAACACCCCACACTTAATTCATTGCTAGTCCTCGAGCAATCCACTACATCCCACAAGGTTTCTTTTCTAAGGTTTACCCTTAACAGCTCACACCATAAACATTTCACAAAATGTACAACTAGTAGTGCGCAACCTTTTCTCACGAATCAAACTTTAGTACCATGCACATTCACACTTACTCAAGCCACTCTATACAAAAGTCAAGACTTATATTTCCGTTATGAATCACATGCCCTCACATCACACAAGAGAGTAGTTTCACATACAATAATATTTAGGACAATTAGGAACTAAGATAGAAAGAAAATCCGCGCGCTCTCAAAAAGAACATTCACATGCCACACAGATGCACCATAGGCTTGCCCATAGTGTAATACTCAGCTAATCGAGCTTCACTCAATCTAAGATCAATAGGACTTTATTTGGTTGTAATGTAGGCTAAGGGACGGGTAGGATATATTTAGATATAGTGACTAACCTCCCTAAGCACTTTAATACAATTACATTAAGTTTCAAGATCATTATTTTGTCAGCCAACACTCCCCCACCTTTATTTAAACATCCTCGTACATTAGGTGCGATTTTGTACAAGATACCACTTATCAATCACTATATAATATGTTATTCTCCTTTTTTTTCGTGGTACTTCTCTGTTTATGCTTCAACCTTTTGCACCTTTTCTTTATTTCAATGGTTCCACTCAAAAACCACACTACCACCCCACACTTTTGCTTTTTACATATTTTCAATACCATTCTAGTGCTTAGTGAGAGGAAGGAGGGTTCAAACAGTAGGCTATTCAAATAATTGGGTATGGTTTGCAATGTGGTTGCCAAAGAAATAGGCTTATAAGATCAACGAGGCTAACTAAGATGCAATGCATTCAGGTGGGTTTACTTTATATATCTGGCCTAACAAAGAAATGCCTATATCCTTTCTAAAACTAAATGAAGCTACTATTTCATTTTGCAAACACACAGGGCATGTTATATGCATCAAATGTAAAGCATGGAACACAGTAATACTTACACACATATGGCACATGACTCACTCCAGATTAGTTTATCAAGACATCTCTTCTTGAGTGTTCAAGTTAGGTACAAACATACAATTTTAAGGCATTTTACAAGATTCAACCCTTGAAGCTATGCGTTACACTCTAGTGTCTATCGTGTTCAGGTGTCTAAACGCTAAGGTTTTTTTTTTCATTATGTTTCTAGCTCGTAGCCCATTTAACCTAAAATAACTAAACAAACAAAAAAAACAACACAAAGAACTACCTATACCCGGTTCAATATAAACCCTTGGAAAAGAACCGAGGCCCAAAGAAAAACCAAGGGGGAGTTGTTACACTACCTACAACTAAACCAAAAAAAACTTTTTGTATTTTCTATAGACTAACTTCCCTCAAGAAAATTGTCCAACGGATCCGTCATCAGGAAGAGTCTCTATATTCAATTTTTTTTCCGATTTAGTCCCTCAAGTCCGTCGTTGGGACAAGTCATTTCCTATGTTCACTTACCTAATGACTATTACTCTACACTAACACAATAAAATGCAAAACAATCAAAGAACAAAAAAAATAGTTAATTGTTACAATTACAACAATACAATGAAGTATCCCTGTCCCCACCCCACACTTAATTTGAGGACATGTACTCATGGCCAATTAAATCAAAAGAAGGGAAAGGGAACTTCCCTGACAGCTCAATCTTGGTCGGAGACAGAGCCTGCGTCAACATTGCACGCCCGACCCAATACACGGAGCCAACCCATGATGCATTTGTCAGATTTCTTCTGCTGGATGGTCATCTCATCAACACGAATCCCCAGGTTAGTCACTGAGGTATGTATTTCAACTATCTCCTGCTCCATGCGGTCTAACCACTGTCCCGACTAGCCCTAGACGGGCCTGTAGCATCATCAGTTTGTGGTTGTGCTGGATGCTCATCACCTCCTATCTCCTCATCATCAACTACATGTTGTTGTTGCTCCTCCTCCTCCGCGTCATCACCATCATCAGAGTCATGACCAATCAATTCTTCACCAGCTACCACTTCCTTGCATGTGATGACCCTCTCAGCAGTGAAAGGATTTACCACAGGAACTCTACCATCTAAAGTAAGGTTGCTTGGCACATTAGCTTAAAGGCATTACCTAGTAACAAGAGACGGGTAGTATAACCCATAGCGTTGCACCCGGACCCGCTGGAACATTTCATCGTGTATGACTTGGGCCACATCAAATGGAGCAGTGTTCATAAAGCACCAGATTAGGCACCCTCGAGGGATGTTCACCTCTGACATATTCTTGGAGGGTAGGAGTCTGCTATTGATAAAGTGCAACCAGCATTTGTCCTCAAACTTAAGGGCCGAGGAGTGGGATTTATATCCATATTTGTACCACTGTAGTGTGACTCCCGGTTGGCAAATAATGTCAGTGAATTGGGACCAATTAGTATATTTGATATTGTATGATTGGTATGCGTCCGCGTATCCTTGAGCTGGTAGAGGTAGCCTGTAGATAGCCCGGACAGCCTCCAAAGAAGCGTTGACCGGTAGTCCTCATATTCTAGGAGATTCACATAGAATTCTCTGACAAACATGACTTTGGCAGTGATCGGCTCCTCAAAAAATATATCCAGGTTCTGCCACCTCGATTCAAGTGGTATATTTGGGCAGGTAATCCCCAGTGCATTGGGGTCCATGGCTTGTTCTGGGACAATTGTTTTGGCCTCTTTTTTGTTAAACATGTCTTGTGCCTTGGCGGACACGAACTTTTGACTATTGAAGGGCCTTGTATCAACTGACTTTTGAGGCCTACCCCCAGTGTTGGCCTGAACTGGGCGGCTGGAGGAGGAACCTGTTGCTTGGCATTTGCGAGGAGCCATTGTACCTGCAAATAATCCAACATCAGTTCTATTCAATCGGGTGACCAAAACGTGGCTACTCAGACTTCACCACGGAATGGTCACACACTTCCTCCAAAGAGGCATTTTAACAAACACCTTGTTTCCAATAGTTAATTTTTAAGCTCTAACTCTCCACCAACACAATGAATACTACCACAATAATTCAATAGGCACGCTACACAACCACAATTCCAATATTTTCAATTTCTCAGCCCAACCTAACTACTAGCATATGTTTCTACCTAGAATAAACTACATTATACTATAAAAGTAAAAAGAAACAAAAGCAACTAAAAAAATGAAATTAAAAAAAATCTACAAAAAATAATAATTTAAAGATAGGAACACATACCAGTAGAGGGAATGAGTGAAGAATGCTAAGATTGAGGAAGTGGAGGAAGTTGGGGTTGTGTGAGGTTGGGTATGGAGGAGGAAGAATGGATGAAGAAGAAGAAGAAGAAGAAGAAGAAGAAGAAGAAGAGAGGTGTTAGGGTTTGGGGGAGTGTTTGATAGAGAGAGAATGGGTGAAATTAGGAGTGGTGGGCGGGTGGTTTTGGGTAAAAAGAGTAAAAAAAATTAAAAATAAAAAGATAAAAAATAAAATTCGGGCGGACTTACCTGGACTAGCGATGGCTGCGCGCTCGCGCTAGTAGGACACGGACGAGGCAGTGTATAACCCCATTAGCGCAGGCTGCGCGCTAGCTTAGTGCAGCCGCGCTAATGGGAACATGGTCCAGGCAGTGAGAAACCCCATTAGCGCGGGTTGTGTGCTAGCTTAGCGCGGCCGCGCTAATAGGTATCCCAGGGATCACACTTTTTTTACATGGAGTTACATACTATACTTACAATACATTCGTGGGTTGCCTCCCATGCAGCTCCAGATTTAACGTCGCGGTACTACGCAAGTAGTTGAGCCGTCACTCTTCATTCGCATACTGGGGTTCTTTCAAATTGATCACCACTGTATCCCTTTTTTCTTCAGCTATTCCAAGGTAATGTTTCAACCTTTGCCCATCTACTGAGAACTTGTTTGTCCCATCTTCTGACTCGATCTCAACAGCTCCACTTGCGAACATTTGCACCACTCTAAATGGTCCTGACCATCGGGACTTTAACTTACCCGGAAACAATCTCAACCTTGAATTATATAGTAATACCTTATCACCGGGTTTGAAATCTCTGTCAACAATGTGTTTGTCATACATCTTCTTCATTTTTTCCTTGTATAGCCTCATGCTTTCAAAGGCTTGATATCTAAATTCTTCCGGCTCATGCAACTCTGTCAGTCGATTTTGCCCATCTGTGTCAGGATCCATGTTCAATTGCTTTAATGCCCACCAAGCTCGATGTTCTAGCTCTACAGGTAGATGAAATGCCTTCCCAAATACCAACTTTTATGGTGACATACCTATCTTTTTAACGCAGTTCTATAGGCCCAGAGTGCATCATCAAGCTTTTTTGCTCAATCAGTTCGTGTGGCATTCACCGTCTTGGTTAGTACACTTTTTATCTCCCTGTTGGACACTTCAACCTGCCCACTAGTTTGTGGATGGTAAGGGGTGGCCACCTTGTGGCGTACATCATATTTTGCAAGTAGTTTCTCGAAGTCTCTATTACAGAAATGAGTACCCCCGTCACTGATGATCACTCTTGGTGTCCCAAACCTTGTGAATATGTTCTTTTTCAGAAATCCTACCACCACTCTTGCATCATTAGTGGGCAACGCTGCAGCCTCTACCCATTTAGACACGTATTCCACAGAAACAAGGATGTACTTATTGCTAAATGAGCTGACAAACGGACCCATAAAGTCAATCCCCCAAACATCAAACACCTCTACCTCTTGAATCGGGTTTATTAGCATCTCATGGCGATGGGAAATGTTCCCAGTCCGCTGGCATTCATTGCAACCCTTAACCCAGAGGTGTGCATCTCTAAACACAGTTGGCCAAAAGATTCCGGCCTCTATTACTTTTGCAGCTGTCCTAACCCTTCCAAAATGTCCTCTGTATGCTGATGCGTGACACGCCTGCAAAATTGAAAATTGTTCTATCTCGGGGACACACCTCCGGATAATATTATCAACACATATTCTAAAAAATGAGGCTCATCCCAATAATACATGCGGCAATCACGAAAGAAAATTTTCTTTTGGATAGATGAAAGGTCATATGGAATTATACCGCATGCCAGGTAGTTTGCAAAATCTGCATACCATGGCGCATCTTCCAGGCTACTCTTCTGGAAAGGTTTCCAAAATCTCTTCGACCTCGACTGATTTTTTAGCTTCTTCAAGTTGTGATAAATGATCAGCGACTTGATTTTCTGTGCCCTTACGATTATGAATTTCGAGGTCGAATTCTTGCAACAACAGCACCCAACGAATCAGGCGCGACTTAGACTCCTTCTTCTCAATTAGGTACCTGAGAGCTGCATGGTTAGTGTATACAATTACCTTGGAACCAATGAGATATGATCGGAACTTGTCAAAAGCAAACACCACCGCTAATATCTCCTTCTCTGTTACAGTGTAATTGGGCTATGCACCGCTTAGCGTTCTGCTTGCATAGTAAATTGGGTGCATCAGCTTATCTTTTTGTTGCCCCAAGACTGCTCATATGGCATAGTCGCTTGCGTCACACATGAGCTGAAAAGGTTTCTCCCAGTTGGGTGCAACAATGATGGGTGCTGTTACCAACCTCTTCTTCAGTTCCTCAAATGCCAACCTGCAATTATTAGAAAACACAAAGGGCTGATCCTTTTCAAGGAGTTTGCATAATGGGTTAGCAATTTTGGAAAAATCTTTTATGAAACGCCGGTAGAACCCGGCATGCCCAAGAAAGCTTCTCACCGCCTTGCCTGAAGTGGGCGGTGGTAGCTTTTCAATCACGTCAACCTTAGCATGGTTGACCTCAATTCCTTTTTTGGACACTCGATGCCCCAAGACTATCCCTTCTTGTACCATAAAATGGCACTTCTCCCAGTTTAGCACTAAGTTGTCTCCACATATCTTTTGAGCACTCTACTTAAGTTGTGAAGACAGTCTTCGAATGAATCTCCCACCACGGAGAAATCATCCATAAAGACTTCTATAATATCCTCTACCATATCTCTAAAAATGGCTAACATACACCATTGAAAAGTCATTGGTGCATTGCACAACCCAAAAGGCATTCTCCGAAAGGCAAAGATGCCATACAAACAGGTGAAGGATGTTTTCTCTCTATCTTCAGGGGCTATTGATATCTTATTGTACCCCGAATATCCATCCAAGAAATAAAAGTGCGATCTTCCGGCCAGCCTGTCCAACATTTGATCAATTAAAGGTAAGGGAAAATGGTCCTTTTGGGTGTCGGTGTTCAATTTCCGATAATCCATGCAAATCTGCCACCCTGTGACTGTACGAGTTGAGATCAACTCATTGTTCTCATTTTTCACAACAGTCATTCCCCACTTTTTCGGCACACATTGGACAGAACTGACCCAATTGCTATCAGATATGGGGAAGATGATTTCCGCATATAATCATTTGATCACTTCCTTCTTTACAACCTTTTTCACGTTCGGGTTCAGCCTTCGCTGATGTTCCCTGGAAGGTTTGTGCCCCTCTTCCAGGAGAATCTTATGCATATAGAAGGTTGGGCTGATACCCTTTATATCTGCCATGGTCCAGCCATTGGCAGTCTTGTTTTCCTACAGTACCTGTAAGAGCCGTTCTACCTGCACATCTAGCAAACCGGATGATATAATAACAGGCAAGGTCGAATCAGGGTCCAAGAACACATACCTGAGGTGATTTGGGAGTGGTTTTAGCTCCAGTTTGGGTTGTTCTTCTATCGATGGCTTCGCTGGAGGTGTAGCCTTTTTTTCTAATTCAAGGGACTCAAATTGAGGTTCCCTTGTCAAGAATCCTCGGCCTTCAAGTGCCATGACCCATTCAGCTAACCCTTCACCATCCATATCTTCTATATTTTTCGAACATGCTTCCAATGGATCGTTAATAGTTAGGGTTGCGTCGTCCTCTTACAGAATCACATCTACTGCATCCACTAAAGAGCAATTAGCATATTCATTGGGTCTTCTCATAGATTGCTGAACATTGAATATGACTTCTTCATCGTTCAGTCTCATTTTTAGTTCCCCAGTCTCACAATTGATCAGTGCTCTGCCAGTCACCAAAAACGGTCTACCTAGAATGAGAGGTATCTCCTCATCTACCTGGCAGTCTAGAATAACAAAGTCTGCTGGGAACATGAACTTCCCCACTTGCACTTACACATCATCAAGAATACCAGTTGGCCTTTTCACCATGCGGTCAACCAGCTGTAGCAGCATAGAAGTCGGTCTAGCTGTGCCGATGCCCAATTTAGTGTACACAGCCAACGACATCAGATTTATGCTGGCCCCCATATCACATAAGGCCTTTGCAAAGGCGTAGCTCCCAATTGTGCACGGAATAGTGAAACTACCTGGATCAGACATCGTTTGAGCCATCGGTCTTGTCACTACTACGATGCAGGTCTATGTTAGAGTCAAAGTGGAAAGATCCTGAAAATCAAAATTTCGTGACATTAAATCTTTCATCATCTTTGCATAACTGGGCATCTCCCTCAAAGCATCCATCAAAGTAATATTCAACTGAATCTGACTCATCATCTCTATAAATTTCTTGTATTGAACATCCTTCTTTTGTTTAACCAGTCTTTAAGGGAAGGGTGCAGGTATCACCCTTTGTGTATTGCTTGCTGGCTTCTCTATGTTGGAATTTTCTGGCACAAGAGGTTCCACCTATTCTACAGCTTGCTCATTCATCTTTTCTTTATCCTGAATCTGCTCAACCACCACTTCAGTAAGCTCTGTTGGATTCTCCACCTCTAACGGAACAGGAGTGACTGTCGTACTCTCCTTCCTGGCTTGTAGATTCTCCTGTTCTCTATCTAAATCTCTCCCATTCCGGAGACTTACTGCCATCAGCGGATTTAGGTTTTGCTCCTTGGGGTTTATGTTAGTGTCTGTAGGCAAGGTTCCCTGAGGACGGTTGTCCAAAGCCATGGGCAGCTGTCTCAGCTGCGTTTCTATGTTCTTTATGGCTGAATCATGCACTGCCAATTTTTCCTGCACTTTATTATTTGTCCCAATGAGTGTTAATTGTTGCTGATTTTACTGTGGATAGCTCTGTGGTATTTGATATGGTACGGGCACCATTTGGTTCTGAGGATGCATACCCCAAGCTGTTGCATGTTAGGCATGTACTGCTGATTTTGTGGCGGTCTCCATTGTTGTGCTCCTTGTCTCTGACCCCCATAGTTGTTAACATAATTCATATCTTCCCTCGCCCCTTGATTTTCGCCTTCTCCGCTCCATGAACACACATAAGACTGATTAATACAAGGTGTACACAATCCTCCATTTGTTGTAACAACAATGTGCACCTGTTTTGTACCCATCTCATCAATCTTCTTTGTCAATATGCTCATCTGGGTCATGAGTGTGGCCATATTCTCTGCATGTGAATTATTTGGGTCAAGAGAAACTGAATGCACTATGGGTGCCAGTGTTATAGCTCTAGTCATCCACCCCAAATTTTGTGACATCTTGTCAAGAAGGATTTTGCACTCGGTGAATGTCTTACTCAAAAATGCACCTCCAGCAGAAGCATCCACATTTGCCTTTAAATTGTCAGCTAACACCATGTAGAATCTCTAGCGAAGCATTTGGTCTGGAATGCCATGGTGAGGGCACTTCACTAGCATCCCTTTAAATCTTTCCCAAGTTTCTTGCAAGTACTCAGTCGGTTGCTGCTTATACTACAATATTTCATCAATTTGTCTTGCAGTCTTGTTGGGCGAATAGAACTTATTCAGGAACTACTTGACTAATTCCTCCCAGGTGGCTATGGAATTGATAGGGAGCGAATTTAGTCAAGTCTGAGCTTCCCCGGTCACAGAGAACGAAAACAGTAGTAGCTTGATGGCTTTCGGGGTCACATTCAACTGCCTTTGGGTCATACAAATTGACAGAAAATTTTTCAAATGGTGCTGCGGTTCTTCAATGTGTGACCCGGAGAACAATCTTTTATTCTGCAGTAGATGCAACATATTGTTGGTTATTTGGAAGGTCTCCGCTTGTATTGCGGGCACAACTATGGCAGTGGATAGGTTATCAGTTGTGGGCTGTGCCCAGTCATAAAGTGCAGCCTCGGGCATAAGAGGCGACACTACTCTTGTGTTGGGGTTTGCTGGAGGATCCCCAACATTTCCAATGACGTTGTCTGCATCACCCATATCAAATTCGAGCAGGTGTGATTGTTGGGATTGTTGTGTTCTCTTGTTGGCACGGTTTAATGCCCTGAATGTTTTCTCGGGGTCTGAGAGTCCTTCTAGCAGTTCTCCAGTCCTCGAAGAATTTCTAGGCATACACCTGTAGTCCACAAGAGCTCAAACGTTAGAATATCAATGTAAAGATTGGGTATAGAGAAAAATGACTAAACTAAGAATTTTTATAGTCCTTTCAATTGTAATTGATAATAACGTTAAGTCCCCGACAACAGTGCCAAAATTTGATAATGCCAAACTATGCCTTATAAAAAGACACACACGGACGTATCAAATATAGTCTGAGTAATTTTGCCCAGAGTCGAACCACAGAGAATTAACCTATAAATTACTCTTGTAGGATTTATTAAATTCACACAATCAATTCTTCCAAACTTTTTAATTCACAGTTGATGATATATTTAACAACTAAACTGAATTTAAATAAAGCTGAAAGTTAACTAAGCTTGCTTGTATATAATTGGAAGAAGATCTAAGGTAATGGTTTCCCCCATTGTTGATTTCCTTGGTTGAATATGTTTTATAACTGAGACTTAGTTGTCTATATCAATCATGAACGCTCCAGCTATCATAAATCTTTCTCAAGTATGATAATTTACTAGACGCACTTTCTCAAGCTACGCTAGCTAGATTCATAATACGGTTCACTTAGATTACATCCGAGGTATTATTATCTCTAACCCAACCTTTAAACCCTCGGTTATGACTCTCGTCTATACTCCGGGAGTGATGTTGTTCATACAATCACCTAAATATGCACTCTCTCAAGCAGATACACACTAAATAGGGACGAATAATTGAGGGCCCTTTCAATTAACCACAATCAAAACGTAGATGAACAAATATAGATTAACAACTAATGCAAATTATATTAATATACCAACTAAGTTATCCCCAACGGGTTTCACCAAAACCTTAGATTAAATTATTTAGCTACTAATGAAAATAACGAAAACAACAAAAAAA
Organism: Nicotiana glauca; assembly: GCA_026770625.1. Taxonomy (NCBI): domain Eukaryota; kingdom Viridiplantae; phylum Streptophyta; class Magnoliopsida; order Solanales; family Solanaceae; genus Nicotiana; species Nicotiana glauca. Next base: position 249,819 of record MU731842.1, read on the forward strand.
TTCATAGTCATTGATAGAAGAACAATTTAGAGAGATGAGAAATTGTATTTTTCAAGTTGCCTCTCTTCCTTATCTCTAGAAAACTCGAACTCCTTCTCTATTGGTCTTGTTGAACCTTTTATAGTTTGTGTGGATTTCCTTGGACTTTCGAAATTGCCCCTTTTAAAAGACTTTCGGATGAGCTAAGGTCGCGCTAATGCCCACGCTAGTGAGGTTTCATTCTGTTTTTGGGCGTTGAACCAGCGCGGGCGTGCTAAAGCCGCGCTAATGCCCACACTAGTGGGGTTTTCCACTAGTTTGATGCTTTTGGTCCAATTTCGTCCCTTCACTCCATTTTCGCCCAAATCACTATCATAAGCCCTCATTTAATTATCAACTCCTCTGAAACATCAAAGTCACCATTAGAGCCAAGTTTTGCATTATTTACACACTTACAACAGTAAAAAATCTTTAAGTTAGAGCCCAAACGTAGGTCAAACTATACAATTTAGCCTATTATCAGGTATTAAGGTGGATCCCAAGAAGATTGAGGCAGTTCAGGGTTGGCCACGTCCTACTTCAGCGACCGAGATCAGGAGTTTCCTGGGGTTAGCAGGTTATTACCGGTGATTCGTGCAGGGTTTTTCATCTATTGCATCACCTTTGATTAGATTAACCCAGAAGGGTGCTCTATTTTGCTGGTCTGATGATTGTGAGGAGAGCTTCCAGAGGCTCAAGACGACTTTGACTACGGCACCAGTCCTTGTGTTGCCTTCCGGCTCAGGGATGTATACGGTATATTGCGATGCTTCACGCGTTGGTTTGGGATGTGTATTAATGCAGGAGGGGCAAGTTATTGCATATGCTTCGCGTTAGCTGAAGGTTCATGAGAATACTTACCCTGTGCGCGACCTAGAGTTGGCAGCGATTGTTCATGCTCTTAAGATATGGAGGCATTATTTGTATGGGGTGTCTTGTGAGGTTTATACCGATCATCACAACTTACAACATTTATTCAAGCAGAGGGATCTTAATTTGAGGCAACGCAGGTGGCTTGAGTTACTAAAGGATTATGACATTACCATTCTTTATCATCCGGGCAAGGCAAATATGGTCGCGGATGCCTTGAGCAGAAAGGCGGAGAATGTGGGTAGTTTGGCATTCATTCCAGCAGAAGAGAGGCCACTAGCTTTGGACGTCGGTCCTTGGCTAACAGACTTGTGAGGTTGGATATTTCAGAGCCCAGTCAAGTTCTAGCATGTGTGGTCACTCCGTCATCGTTATTGGGGTAGATCAATGCCCGACAGTTCGATGATCCATATTTGGCGGTTCTCAGAGAGACGGTACTTCAGGGAGGTGCCAAGAAGTTTTCTACTGGCGAGGATGGTATGTTGCGGTTTCAGGGCCGTCTATGTGTTCCTAATGTTGATGGTTTGAGGGAGAGGATTCTAGAGGAGGCCCATAGTTTGAGGTATTCCATTCATCCGGGTGCCACGCTGATGTATTGTAACTTGAGGCAACATTATTGGTGGTGGAGAATGAAGAAGGATATCGTGGAGTATGCAGCTAGATGTTTGAATTGCCAGCAGGTCAAGTATGAGCACCAGAGGACGAGTGGCCTACTTCAGCAGATGCCTATTCTGGAGTGGAAGTGGGAGCGCATCACCATGGATTTTGTAGTTGGCTTGCCGGGGACCTTGCGGAAGTTTGATACAGTGTGGTTCATTGTGGATAGGTTGACCAAGTCGTCTCACTTCATTCCAGTGGCGACTACTTATTCAGCGGATAGGTATGCTCAGATTTTTATTCAGGAGATAGTCAGGTTGCACGACATGCCGGTTTCCATCATATCAGACAGAGGCCCTCAGTTCACTTTCTATTTCTGGAGAGCCGTTCAGAGTGAGTTGGGGACCCGTGTAGAGCTTAGCACAACATTCCACCCTAAGATCGATGGGCAGTCGAAGCGGACAGTTCAGATTTTAGAGGAGATGCTTAGAGCGTGTGATTGACTTTGGAGGGTAGTAGGATCAGTTATTACCTTTAGCAGAGTTTGCATACAACAACAGCTATCAGTCCAGCATAGAGATGGCTCCATACGAGGCTTTATATGGTCGACGTTGTCGTTTTCCTATCAGGTGGTTTGAGCCCGTTAAGGCTAAGTTACTTGGTACAGATTTGGTAAAGGATGCCTTGGATAAGGTGAAGTTGATTCAGGAGAGGCTTCGCACAGCTCAATCCAGACAGAAGATTTACGCGGATCAGAAGGCGCGTGATGCATCATTTATGGTTGGCGAGAAGGTTCTCTTGAAAGTCACGCCAATGAAGGGTGTTATGAGGTTGGAAAGAAGGGCACATTGAGTCCAAGGTTTATTGGCCCCTTTGAGGTGTTGAGGTGAGTTGGGGAGGTTGCCTCTGAGCTTGCTTTACCCTCAGCTTATCGGGAGTTCATCCAGTCTTTCATGTATCGATGCTCCGGAAGTATCACACTGACCTATCCCATGTGTTGGACTTCAGTACTATCCAGCTGGATGAGAGTTTGGGTTACGAGGAGGAGCTAGTTGCCATTATTGATAGATAGGATCACTAGTTGAGTTCCAAGAGGATTTCCACGTTGAGAGTCCAGTGGAGGGGCCAACCAGTTGAGGAGGCGACCTGGGAGTCTGAGGAGGACATGCGGAGCAGATATCCCCATTTATTTAGCAGTTCAAGTATTTTTCTATGTCCATTCGAGGACGTTTGTTTAAGAGGTGGAGAATATAACCACCCAACTAGTCTTTTTGCCTCTTAGTAGTTAATTTACGACTTGTGGGGACGGTTGGTTCGAGAATTGAAAGAGTTTTGAGTGAAATATGTCCATTTGATTCTATAGGATTCTCTTAAAATACTATGTTTGACTTTGGTCAATATTTTGAGAAAATGGACCTTTTTACGGTCTCGGAGGGTCCGTGGGAAAATATGGGACCTAGGCGTATGTCCGGAATCGAATTCCGAGATCCCTAGCCCGAGTAATGAATTTTTGTTAGCAATTATTAAATTGAAGTTTCAAAGAATTAAAGAAAACTAAGTAACCATTGAATTCCTAGGTATCGGGCTCGTATTTTGGTTTTGAAGCCTGGTACATGTCCGAAAAATCATTTAAGACTTGCCCGTAAAATTTGGTGTCAATCCGAGTAGCTTAAGGGCATTTTGACCCGTTAGAGGAGAATTAAGAACTTGAAGTTCATAAATTGGATTCATTTGGTTTTAGGGGGTGAATTCTAGATTTAGCGTCGTTTTGGGTGTTCCGAAGGTTCGAGTAGGTCCGTCTCATGATTTCAGACTTGTCGGTATGTCCGGGCGGGGCTCGGGAGCCCCGAGCGTCAATCAGAGGAGGCTCGAATGAAGTGGAAATTTTGGAAATGAGCTGAAGGATTTGCTGCTTCTGTCATAACCACATCTGCGGTTCTTGGGCCGCAGATGCGGCCTACCAATCGCAGAAGCGGCCCAGGCGACCAGGCCATTTTTGCAAATGCAGCTCCCAAGCCGCAGATGCGGTCGCAGCCTCCCTCCCCCTTTTTTCGCAGATGCGGTTGAATGTTTCGTAGATGCGGTCCCCTTACCGCAGAAGCGAAAATCATTGAACCAGTGAGGTTCATTAAAGATGGGTTCTAAGTCATTTTAACACATTATTCACTCTTCTTTTGGGCGATTTGGGAGCTTTTGAGAGGAGGATTTCATCTAGCATCTTGAGGTAAGTGTGTGCTACCTATTTGTTGTTTAATATCATTATTTTGTGTAGATTAAACACTAAAAGTTAGGTAAAAATTAAGGGGTTAGAGCAAGACCTAGGGTTTTACAATAACTTAGATTTAACCACGAATTTTGTTATGAAATGAACTAGAAATCATATATAAATGATCCTTAGGTTAGAGAACAACTTCCTTCGAAAAATCTCGAAATCCGGGCACGTGGGCCCGGGGTTCAAAATTTAGGAAACTTGTGTAAAAGGTTGGAAAATCGCTTAAATAGTTAGAATTTGATCTTGTAAGCCTATATTGACTAGTTCTTACTTCATTTAACTAGTTTGGAATCGTTCGGCTTCGAATTGAGGGTTTGGGCTTGTTCTTGATATCTGGAAGTGCACTTTAGAGCGAGGTGAGTCTCCTTTCTAATCTTGTAAGAGAGGAATTGACCCCATAGGTATAATAATTGAGAATTTGCTACTAAATGCAGGGGCTATGTACGTACTAGGTGACGAGAGTCTGTGCATAACTACTACAATATTAATTTCTTAGGTCGTTTAGGACCCACATTATGCCTAATTTGTGAATATCTTTATATGAACTGTCTAATGCGATCATCTATGATATGTTAGAGACTTGGGGAGGAATAAAAGTGAACATGTGAACTTGTTGAACCCTTGTAAGAACATATTTGTATATAAATGTGCCTTCATGTGTATTCTTGATAAATTATGGATCTTATTTGTATATAAATGTGCCTTCATGTGTATTCTTGATAAATTATGGATCAGACCGATCACCTCTGTGTAAATAGATGCATCTATGGTTCGCGTCATTCGACTCTCGGAAGTGCACATTTTATTTTCTGTTGGAGCGGGCCGTGGACTTCAGCATGATGTGCGCATGATATCTATGTTGAAGCTTATACATGACCCATTTTCTTGCTAAGTATTTGAAAATATAAATGGCTAACTGAAACATGGTCAAGAACATGATTATTGCTTCTCCTTGTAAACTGTTGACTATTGGTGATTTTCATGCTTAGCATAGCAAATTATTATACTATTTTGACCCTAGTAAGTATCAAGTCGACCTCTCGTCTCTACTTCTTCGAGATTAGACGGGATACTTACTGGGTACATATTGTTTATGTACTCATACTACACTTCTGTACTTAATTGTATAGGATCTGAGGCCGATACATCTGGTTACCAGTCTGATGCGCGCCCCTGAGTTGGTGACTGAGAATTCCACGGTGAGCTGCTTCTTTCCTATGCCGTTCAGCAGTCGGGTGGAGTCTTTCTTTACTTTTGCTATCTTTTGTATCTCAGACAGTAGGATAGAGATATTCTTTTGTATATTCTACTAGATGCCTATACTCGTGACACCAGGTCTTGGCACACACATTGGTAGACTTATATTTTGGGTTGTGTAATGATGTTATTTACATTATTGATCACTTCTGGTTTTAAATCCAACTCGGGAGTATCTATTTCACTTATTCATTATAAAAGTAACATAAGACTTTTAGAAATATTTTCGCGTTGGCTTGTCTGGCAATGGTGTCGGGCGCCTTCATGACCTATTACGAAAATGGGTCGTGACAGATACAATCTAGTTTCATCAAAAATTACATCTCTTGATTCAATAATGGTATTAACCGAGTATGAATCATTTGGTTCAATGACTAAAAATATGTAGGCTTTGCTATTTTTAACATATCCTATAAATATGCATTCAATTCCTCTTTCACCCAACTTTTTCCTTTTAGGTTCCGGGACTTTACCTATAGCCCTAGATCCCTAAACTTTGAGATGACTCAAATTTAGTTGTCTTTTGTTTCAAAGTTCATATGGAGTTATTGGATTCCTTTTATTAGGAACCCTATTACGAATATAGCAAGCCGTTAACATAGTTTCACCTCAATAGCCGTGACTTAATCCTGAGTTAGACAGTAAAGAATTAACCATTTCCGTTAAGAATCAATTTTTCAGTTTGGATATACCATTTTGTTGTGGTGTATATGGCGCCGTTACTTGATGCACAATATCAGTGCTTTAGAAAAATATGGGATTATAATATTTTCCTCCCCTATTAGTCCCTAGACACTTAACGGAAGATTCACATTGCAATTCAACCTCAATCTTGTAAATTATGAATTTTTCGAATGCTTCATCTTTAGAATTTACAAGATAAAGTTTGCAAAATCTAGAGTAGTCATCAGTAAATGTAATAACATATTTCTTTCCCCCAATTGTAGGAGTAGTACTATGAAAATCACTCAAGTGACTATGAATTAATTCAAGCAACTTAGTACTTCTCTGAATACTTGGAAAAGATTTCCTTGTGATCTTTGTTAATATGCAAGTTTTACATTTTCCGCTATCTACAGTCATCACTGGTATCAAACCATATTTAGACATATCCCTCATTCTATGAAAATTAACATGTCCCAAAAGGGAATGCCTCAACAAAAAATTAGAGTCAAGGATGTAAATAGAAACTTCATCATTCATTGCATTGTCATTAATGATAATTACATTTAACTTAAACATACCCTTAGCATAATACCCCTGCCCAACAAATACACCACCCTTAGACAATATAAACTTATTGGCTTCAAATACTTGTTTGAAACCATGCTTGTTCAGGAGGCTATTAGAAACAAGATTTTTTCTAACACTGGGAACATAAAACACATCATTTAAAATTAATATCTTTCCAGATGTGAACTTCAATTTCACTTGTCCCATACTCTTGACTTCTACAGTTGAAGAGTTCCCCATGTAGAGGACGATCCCATCATCAACTGATGTGAGTGACTTGAAGAAAGAACGATCATTGCACACATGCTTGGTAGCACATGTGTCTATCCACCAAGAATTATCATTTTCAATAACATTGATTGCAGAGATCATGGCTACAAAGTTGTCCTTTGATGCCCCTTGGTTTCCTCGACTCTTATTTCTTTTCCAGATAGAGCAATCCTTCTTCTTGTGGCCCGGTTTGTTGCATTCATAGCACATACCTCAGAACCCCTTCTTCATTTTGCTATCATCATAAGGCCTCTTCTTATCGTTATATTTTCCTTTATGTGGTTTGGAGGACTCCCCATGTTCAACGACATTAATCTTGCCATATTGAGTGCTAGGCTCCTTAGATTCATCTTGCATGCGGGATTCTTGTTCTACACGAAGATGATTGGCAGGTTCTTCCAGGGGCGTGTCCTTTTTTTTGTGTTTAAGACTTATTTTGGAGTCTTTCCATGACGAGGGTAGTTTATCAATAATAGATGACACCATAAAGGTTTCATCCGTCTGAATTTTGTGTTGGATGAAACGACTTACAATATGCTGAATTACATGAAATTGATCCATGACCGACCGACCTTCTACCATCTTATAATTATTAAATTGTGAGACACGAAATTTCTTACTAGAGGCATCTTCAGACATGTACTTGTTCTCTAGAGCATCCCACAGTTCCTTAGCAGTCTCCACATGTTGATAAATATCGAATAAAGCATCCGGCATTCCATTCAATATATGACATCGGCAGTTGTAGTCATCATTGTCCCATTTCATCCTTGCCCTTGTGCTTTCCAATGGTTCCTCTTCGCGTTCATTGGCGTCCGGTGGACGAGCGATGAAAATCACATACACAACCTTTAGTATTGTCAGGAGGAAGTGCATTTTCTTCTGCCAACGGCGGAAATCAACTCCACCAAACTTGTAAAGTTTGGAAAAGTTGGCGGTGAGATCTTTCAGGGAAGACATGATGATAATTCTCTTTGATTGTTAAGAAATAATGTGTTGTGGTGAAAATCTGGATATACTTCAAGTCGTATACCTTGTTAGGATCACTTTCCAAAGAGAATTATTTGCCACTTACAAAATACTCTCTCGGGATAGAATAAAGTAAAGCCAAGAAATAATAAATCAGATCTCCAAACACACAAATATCGTACTACAGTTACCAAAACTTATGCAGTTCTTCTTAAGGAAGAGTGTTGGTACTTGGGATGTCGCAAGATATCTTATGCCAAGGAGTGTTACCCTATTTATAGAGGATGTCTAATTCTCAAAACAATTGAAAAAGCACCAGAAAATACTAACAAAAAAGGTGCAACGAATCAGCCTAAGTGATACTCGAAGCGATGCTACGTTTCGCAAAGCAACATGTTGTATCCGAACTTTAAGCCACATAACCGTTTTTCTTTTTGCTTATTCCTGCTATTTTCCCTTGAAAATTCCAACAGTTACAAGAGGCATAACTACAAAAGAAACAAAAAATATAAGAGATCATTGTTTGCCCCAAAATAAAGTTTCAATCTAGGATAAGAGAGTTAATAAAATCTAAAAGATGGCCAGCACTATTTACCGAGGACAAATTTATCTAGCAAAAAAGATCGAACAAACATTTAGATTTGAGCAAGTGGTATTGAAGTATCAAACCACTTACATAGGGAATAAACTTTGTCAAAACGGGGAATGTAAACAACAAAACTAGAAGCTAATCCTTATCCCACGACGGAGAAAAGAAAAAGGAAAACCAAAATAGGAATCATTTTAAACTTATATAGTGGACCAACAATTAATCAATCAACTTTCTTTTCGGTATACAATAATAAATTCAGTATAATTTTACTTAATGAAATTTAGAGAGAATAATGTTTATTTAGAGACGATTTTTTATTATAAGCAATTTGCTTATTCGTTCACGCGAAAAAAAGCAGCTAATTGGAAATTACAAAAGCATTTTTTTACCAAAATGTGCAAGTCACTGACTCGAATTATAGCGCGTCTAATTTTTTTTTTTTGAAAATTCTCTTATTCCATTTGATTTATTTTATATGATATTTTCGTTTTTATTAGTTCTTAAAAAATAAATGTACTTTTTTATATTTTCAAGCTTTTACTTATTTATCGTTTTATCCTTGGTGATGTGTTCCATAAAAATGTCAATGAAGTATTTAAAATTACTAGTTTTAAAAATACTTTTCATATGTATAAAAATTGTATTTTTTTTTTCCAGTTAAACCAAACATCTAGAAAGCTCAAAGGAAGAAGCAACAAATCCAAGAATATTCATAGAATTGTCTTTCCTGTCACTATTACGTAGTGTTGACGAAAGCCCATTTTGTCTGAACTATGAAACTTATTTTGTGATTGTAGTGACGACACATAATTGATTAAAATGGAATATATATCGATTAAAGAATTAATGAAACTGAACAAATGATGGGTCAGAAAATGGAAATAAATGAAATTGGAAAGAAATATCTTTTTGCAAGTTAATGAATGAAATAAAGTTAGAACTTAGAAGCATGTGGAACAACCATTTTCCTAATAAACATAGTATTGAACAAAGAATCTTCCACAGAAGAAAGCCATGGCTGTTATATTGAAGAATCACAGCCTATTAATCGCCTTCTTGTTCCTCTGCTGTTTATTGCCATGGCGGCAGATACATGGGTTCAAAGTACCATTTCATCCAAAGGATATTCTGCCATTTTTACCAAGACAGATCTCATGGCCCATCCTCAACTCTCTCCACAGTGCTGTGGACCTCATGCCCACTTTTGTTGGGGTTGCTTCAAATAATATACTGGAGTGGAAAGGTGCTTGCTTTTACAAGAATATTGCTTGGTTGGAGCTTCACAATAAGTCCCAAAGTCAATTTGGTGGAGGCACCCTTCATATTAAGGTCTCGCTCTATCTATTTTTCTTTTTGCTTTTGTAAAATGTATCTGAATTATGAAAAGTTGTTTCCTTGTGCTTTGTAGTTTTGAATAAGGATTAGTTGCTATTGTTATACTTACATTAGGTGTGGTGTTTAATAGTATTGATCTTATTTGGAGCACTCCGAGATTCGCCGGGATTTCGAGTATTATAGGCGCATAAGAGTAGAGGAGGTCGAGGGGGCTATGCGTAAGATGCACAGGGGTAGAGCAACCGGGCCAGATGAAATCCCTGTGTAATTTTGTAAAAATGCGGGTAAGGCATGTTTGGAGTGACTTACTACGCTGTTCAACGTCATTTTTAGGACGAAGAAGATGCCCAAGGAATGGAGGTGGAGTACGATGATTCTGTTGTATAAGAACAAGGGCGATATCCAAAGTTGCAGTAATTATAGGGGGATTAAGCTGCTTAGCCACATGATGAAAGTTTGGGAGAAGGTGAGAGTGAGGGAACAATGTGTCCATTTCTGAGAATCAATTCGGTTTTATGCCGGAGCGTTTGACTATAGAAGCCATTCACCTTGTGAAGAGATTGGTGGAGCAGTATAGGGAGATGAAAAAGGACTTGCATATGGTGTTCATTGACCTAGAAAAAGCTTATGACAAGGTCCCAAGAGAGGTGCTTTGGAGATGCTTGGAAGCTAAAGGGGTCCCAGTAGCCTATATTAGGGTGATTAAGGACATATATGATGAAGCTAAGACTCAGGTTAGGATAGCGGGAAGAGACTCGGGACACTTTCCGATTGTGATAGGGTTGCACCAGGGATCATCTCTTAGCCCATTTCTATTTTCCTTGGCGATGGATGCATTGGTGCAACATATTCAAGGAGAGGTGCCATGGTGTATGTTATTTGCTGATGACATAGTTCTGATTGACTAGACACAGGGTGGTGTTAATGAGAGACTGGAGGTTTGGAGGCAGACCCTATAGTCTAAGAGTTTCAAGTTGAGTAGGACCAAGATGGAATATTTGGAGTGCAAGTTCAACAACGTTACCCTGGAAGCAGACATGGAGGTGAGGCTTGATACACAAGTCATCGCCAAGAGAGGTAGTTTCAAGTACCTTGGATCTGTAATACAAGTTAACGTGGAGATTGATGAGGATGTCACGCACCATATCAGAGCAGGATGGATGAAGTGGAGGCTCGCTTCCGGTGTCTCTGTGATAAGAATGTGCCCTTGAGACTTAAAAGGTAAGTTCTACAAGGTTGTAGTTAGACCGACTATGCTCTATGGAGTAGAGTGTTGGCCTGTCAAGAACCCTCATGTCCAGAAAATAAAAGTAACTGAGATGAGATTGTTAAGGTGGATGTGTGGTGCCAGGTTGGATAAGATTAGGAATGAAGTTATTCGGGATAAGGTGAGAGTGGCCCTTGTGGAGGAAAAGACGGGAGACGAGGTTGAGATGGTTCGGGCATGTGAAGAGGAGAAGTATAGAAGCTCCAGTCAAAAGGTGCGAGAGGTTAGCCTCAGTGGGTATCAGGAAGGGTAGAGGTAGACCTAAGAAGTCTTGGGAGATGTAATTAGGCGGGACATGGCGCAGCTGGAGCTGACTGAGGACATGACCCTAGATAGGAGGGTGTGAAGATCGAGGAGTTGGGTAGAAGGCTAGTAGGTAGTCGAGTGTATCTCTTTATCTTACCCAGTTTGCTAGCATTAGTGTTAGTATGGTATCCTTTTATTCATAGATTGTTATTATTACCTAGAGTTTAACTGCTTTCTTGGATTCGGTCTTTTTATCATGTTATTCCTACTTGTTGTTGTTACTTTTTTCACCTGATCTCCGGCCGAGGGTCTATCGAAAATAGCCTCTCTGTCCTTCTAGGGTAGGGTTAAGGCTGCATACATCTTACCCTCCCCAGACTCCACTTGTGGGAAATTACTGGGCTTGTTGTTGTTTTGCCTGGTTAAAGACTTGTGTGAATATGAGATCCTCTAGGTTAAGAGAATAGAACCCCTAATTGCCTTACAATACAAATTATATACTTGTATTGAAAAGAAATGGGCTCAAATGGATATAGAGGATTCCTACAGCTGAACACTACTAGCTGGGATGGAGGTTAAGTTGATTGCTTCATTGATTCTGTTAAGTATTTCTTGAGTTGGTATTTACTGTGAATTCTGATCTAGGTGATTCCCCGATTTAGTTGACTAAGATAAGTCCTTGCAGCTGGTCCTAATTATCCTTTGCTATTAAATGTCTGTTTTTTTATATTAAATATCTGTCGATTTGGTTGCCAAATAGATAGAAAAGATCATGTGGAAGTAAAGTTAATCTTGATTATTTGCTCTACCCTCTTCATATGAATCTCTAAAAGTTGACTTATATCTGCCTAATGTTATTCATTTTAACTTGGCCGCAGGCTGTGGATGCGACATATCTTTTATAGAATCTTAGTCTTTGTATTGATTTTATGTTGGTAAAATTTAGTGGAAACTGTGCTTAGCGATGTTGCAAATGCCAATGTTATTGGTGTTTATGGAGAACGAAAACAATTTGGATAGCATGATCTGTATACATTATTATTAATGATGAGTATTTGTTATCTGCATAAGTATATATATGATATAGGTTATTGATAAAGCAACTCATGGATTGTAATTTTACCTGCTTTTTACTTCTCTTTGTGCCTTCTTTTTAATGCTTGGATGGAAAGAATTTCCAATTTAATGCCAATGCTTGATCTGTGGGATTCTTGTACTTATCCTAATACCAATGATTGTAATCCTATTAAAATATTATGCAGGTGAGCAATGCACACAGTTGGACATGTATGGATCTTTACATCTTTGCAACCCCATATCGCGTGACATGGGACTACTACTTATTGTCTCGTGAACATACTCTTGAAATTGAAGAATGGGAGTCTCAAGCTGAGTTAGAATATGTGAGTACCAATCATTACTTAAATGAAGCTAAAAGAATTATTTATGAGACTAATGGAATAGATTTGAAACAGGTCAAACATAAAGGTATCTCAATTTTCCTAATGCAAGCAGGAATGTTAGGAACCCTTTCAGCACTCTGGGATGTTCTTCCTTTGTTCACGAACACTGGATGGGGTGAGAACTCAAATATTGGTTTTCTAAAGAAACATATGGGCGCTTCATTTGAAAAACGTCCACAGCCACGGGTCACCAACTTTGCTACCGATGACATACATTCTGGAGATTTTCTTGCATTATCAAAAATTAGAGGTCGCTGGGGTGGTTTTGAGACTTTAGAGAAATGGGTATCAGGAGCTTATGCTGGCCATTCTGCTGTTTGCTTGAGAGACTCCGAAGGAAAACTATGGGTTGGTGAATCTGGAAATGAGAATGATAAGGTAGTGTTCTAAACAATTTTGCTTTCACGTTATGTTATTCTTTGGTATTTACCTTTTCTTTCTTCGGGAGCAAGGGCAAAGTCTGTTACGCAGTAAAGAACTGGAAGAATAGAAGGAGAATGGAGATCGAGAAAATTATCTCATACTGTGCAAATTTGCTTCTGTTTCTTGTTGTACTAGGCTGCTAGATTGTTTTATGATCTTCTCTAGTCTTTTTATAGTGATAGAAATGTTATTGATTAACTTCTCAGTTGCTTATCTCCTACCATCGTTTAACATTCTCCAAATATAGCAATCACAACTTTGAGAATTCAATTTCAAGATTCAAAGTAATATAATTGTTCCATGACTTATTGTTGCTAGAATTTTCTTATTTGAAAATCCTTAGACATTCAGTTGTTGTTTACGAGAATTATGTAGTTCTATATTACTTTCTCCTGTATTTACTGTATAGAAAACTATTACTTTTCCACTATCTTTTTTCTTCTTTTCTTCTTCCATGTTAATAAAACATTTACATCCTTATTTTGAGGGAATGCGATTACTTTTGCCAGAATTATTTTAATTTTGGCAATTCTTATAGATCCATTTTTTTTTGTTTTAAAAGATTATTTACTTGTGTACTATTTTTTGGTGTCTTTATCATACTTTGCTACTATTATTCGCTATCTGTTTTCATACTTTCTCGTTCATGTTTATTAAAAACTTCGGAACTTATGTTCGGGGAATTCTGAATTTTTACCGAACTAATAACGAGAATTGACAGAAAAGTTAACTTTTAGGGAATAAAAAGTTGTTTTCCTAATAAATGAAAAAAAAGAAGATAAAAGTGCGACATGTTGGAACAATTGATTAAAGTATTAGAGTGATATTCAAATCAGCAAACTTAGGGGGAAAAAAGCATCTAAGTTCGTGAGTGTACAGCTTTAGATACTAGTATGACTATTACAACGTTGACTTCAAATATCACGTTGTATGAGTATCACATCAAAAGGTATGATCCCTATTCAACATTTGCACAAACTTTAAGCACCACCAACTAGGTAGCAACTTGTGGGCATGCAATAGGCCCAGCACAATATTCAAAGGCTCATGGTTAACAGCTTGAGTGTGTACGATGTAGTTCTGGGTATTCATCTTGGTCCAGACACCTTGGGAATTGGGGGAGATGGACAGGTTGAAGATATAAGAAAAACTTTAAGCATGAATGGCCATTTACTTGGTAACGTAATCTCTATACCATATTTGCACCAATTTTATTCTTCACAATTCCTTTCAGGGAGAAGATGTTATTGCTCTATTGCCATGGGAAGAGTGGTGGGAGTTTGAGCTGACAAAAGATGATTCCAATCCACATATTGCATTGCTCCCTTTGCACCCTGATCTCCGTGCAAAGTTTAATGAAACTGCTGCTTGGGAATATGCAAAAAGCATGGATGGCCAACCTTATGGTTACCACAACTTAATATTTAGCTGGATAGACACAATTGATGGAAATTACCCCTCACCCTTGGATGCTCATCTGGTAATGCATGTTATTTCATATTACAGTCTTCACAATTTTGTGTTTGAAGTATTATTTTGAAGCTTTTTTCTTTCATACGGTCCTTTACTTCCTGATTCCTCTGGTTTGCGAAATAGTCAGCTGTTCTTTTGCTGAATTATCTCCTCACAAATAAATAAAATAAGTACAAAGAGTGGGTACATAGACCTCATCATATTTAGTTGCTCAGCTAGTGAAATAATAATGCTGGCAAATGAAGTGAATTTGGGTAAGGCAGGCATTTCACACACAGACCATTCAGCTGCAGGTTTCATGTATCGAACAGTATCTAGATTTCCATAAGGGTAATTTCCATTTGAATTTAACTTGATGTTATCATCAATTTCTTCTTGGAGCTTCATTTGACTGCTATAACATTCTAGTATGAGTCAAGTGTTCCATAGAACTCCATGAAGTATGCATATGTGCTTAGGCAGTGAATAAACGATAGGTAAGTATCTCGTGAGAGCTGAATTGGTATTTGTTTTGTTGTAAGAACCTTGAAGCACCATAGAGTCATGAATGAGCTTGAAATCACTCTATATGATAACCTATGAATATGAGAAAGGCAATTGAAGTCAGAAATTAGGAGGATGAAGGGCGAGGGATGGGAAGAGAGGATAATGGCATTAAGCAAGTAAAAATGGCCGGCATTTATAGATAAAGTGGGTCATAGTGGCACTTGGTTTTGTGTGCTGAATAACTGCTAATGTATTCCTGCAAATTGAGTTGAAAGTGGCAGAGTGGCCTTGCTACCACGATCCACTTAGATTCAGCTCTTTGTCACTCCTATTCGTATTTAATTTTTTTTTTTTAAAAGCTTAGTAAAAAAGTTCCTGCAAATTGAAACTTAACCTGTTATTTTGTGTAATTGTTGCTGATGTTTTAGTGATGTGTGGTGCAGGTTGCTTCTGTCATGACTGTTTGGAACCAATTACAGCCTGCGTATGCTTCTAACATGTGGAATGAAGCCTTGAACAAGCGACTCGGAACTCAGGTAAATTTTTTTAATGATCACATTCGTGAAATGCTTCTGTTTGTTGAGAACAAAATAGTGGACAAAACTCTATTAATGTAGCTGATTGGATACTATTTTCTCCATTTAGTAACTAATATAAAGCAGATCAGAATACTGTATATACAAAGGTTGTTGACATAAAACCATTGTTACACTGAAAATGTACTCTGCTTTGTTAACTCTCTGATATCTCAAGCAAAATCGATAAGTTAGTGCAGACCTCTATCATGGACTTGATAAAATATAGTACTACATGCTGATCCATTTTGTCCATGCAGAACCTTAGTCTTCCTGACGTTCTTGTGGAAGTTGACAAGCGTGGATCCTCTTTTGCCGAATTGTTGACTATTCCTGAGCAGGATGATTGGGTTTATAGTGATGGAAAGTCAACATCATGTGTTGCTTTCATTCTTGAAATGTACAAGGAAGCAGGATTATTTGGTGAACTTGCAAGCTCAATTCAGGTTACAGAATTCACGGTGAGTTTGTATTCCTTATTTTCCAATTTTCAGTTGGTTTCCAGGGCATTTGCATGGAATGTACTTAGATGAATCTGAAGCTGTTTTTTCTTTTGTGGAGTGATGGCCTTTTTTTTTGTTTGGGGGGGGGGGG